>JAOCPS010620252.1:0-10957 GCA_025505425.1 Graphium colonna | reverse complement strand
TTACTCTCTTTCAGAATCTCCATTTCTTTCTGACACTACGTTTTATTGATGTCGGTTAATGTAACGCGTAAAATCATGTTTTCTAACATTATGTAAATGATATAAATAATGTAACAAAAAACGCAGTTGCTTTAAGAAAATTAAATATCACAGTGATGCAACCAAACTTCGATAAACTTGATAACTTTTGTGTTATCATATTTTTATCCTTAATAATAACCTTCACATCGAGATTTTTGTTAAAAGTTCGCATTAACCTCATATCTCCTAATATTAACAGAGAATCGTTTTATTTTCTTGTTAAAAAGCTCATCATTCTATATTTGTCTATAGTGTATGTTGTATATTAATTTTAATTTCATGCACAAAACACTGAACGAAGATGGACTCAATGCTGACAGTATTTTCTACCATTCGACAAGAAAGCACTTCTTAAGGAGATGACGTAGATGCAAATATAATATTGGGAAAAGAAAAACTATGATTAGGGAGCTGATATTAATTTGGGTAGTTGTTAAGAACTTGGACATAAAACAGTTTGCTTTTAAAACATTTTAACCGATGGAAAATGATAATTGATAGGACAAGTCTAAAGCAAAATTTGGGGTCACTACTACTGTTTGAAAAAAAAATGAAGTTGATAATTTGTATTGGGAGTCCCATTATCGACGACGCGATCGTGTTTATATCTCTATTCGTAAATATTTTAAGTGACTGAGAATTGTAATTAAATTAACACGTTTAAAGCAAAATTGGACGAGAATAACGTAATTGTAAATTATACGGATATGACAACAATTTATCCAAAGTAATGTGGAACACTATGGTACACGATTATTTTTTATTACAAAATAATTAATTTCGTTCTTCTAACAATGCTCTAACAATTTTCGTGATTGAAAACTTAAAAATTACTTCACGAAATTATAATTTATAATTATAAATTTGTATGTTCTTTACATATAATATTTATTACTGACATTCTAGCCGTGTGCTATAATGGCGTAAAAATACATTTGTATAAGCACATTTTAAATTCTAGCTACCTTGTGTAAAATAGGCAACGTACATATATTTCAATTACACGCCATTCATTATTACAAAATTAATAATTGCCATGGCAATCCTAAGCAGTGTAACCAGCATTGTCTTTTCCGCAGAAGAAATTGCAATCCGACACGCGTGACTCTACTCTACATTAGTTACTGATAAACTATGCCTTGAATTTTCACCAATTAATGTACAAATAGTAGACGACACGGTATGTGATTAGTTAGATAACGAACACTCACCATTATTAAAATTCGAAACACGCGGTGCCACGAGGTTTTTGCGAGCACACCACGCGTGCGCTTCCGACGGCGTTTGCGGCACGACTGCAGGCTCTAGACTCTAGGTGCGCGAATGCTCTACTAATTGGATGCGTGTGCGCATCTTCCTTGATAATGATAACAATATATGAATCGCACCGCGACGCGTTCGTTAATCACCGAATAATTCCCCTTTACATTGTTTTTTTTTTATTATAAAAATTATATATTATGTATACTTAAAATCAAATTGATATTCGTTAGTTGCTAAAACTCAAAAACTCCAAACTAACTCGTATAATTTTTGTGTCGTAATGTTAGCGGTTTATGTTAAAATGAATTCAGATGAATCCATTGACAACCTATTTGTAATTATGCATTTAATTTGGGTTTTGGTAATTATGAATATGAACATTTGAAATGTTTTTATGTATACTCATTTACGACTAGCAAAGTTAGGTTTAGGATCTTTTGTGTGTTCTTTTTTTAAATTTACTTTTTGTTTTTTTTATTCTATATACTCATTTAAGTGGTAAAGTTAGATTTGAAAAAACAAATGTTGTACTACTGATTTGATATAGTTTATTATTGTTTTTTACAAATTTATAACTTATATTATGTTTGTAAAACACTACTGTAAGATTACGAAGAGCAATAAATAATTAAATGAAATGTAATTCACCTATTTATTTCATGAACATCAAAGAAAATTAATTTTTATATATGAAAGACGCATAATAATATATTGATAAACACGTCGTTTGTTTACATTTATTTAACTTTGTCTGTTTTTGTAATGTTTTGCTTAGACTTTCTAAGGTCGTCTGGGTTGCCTATACAGAGACATGTGTATAATATTTGCTGCTTTCTGTTATGTTGTTTTCGCCGACATTATAATTTACGTCCATTGAGTGTTTCAAAAAAGTTTTTCGTAGTATATCGCAGCATATATTTGTGCTCATCTGAATTTTATAAAAAAATATAAAAAAAAATCGTTTTTCTTTTTTAACATAAAACAGTAAATCAACAGTATTTTTTAGGTGGTACAGCATAATATCTTTTCACAGCTTTTGCTGCACTTCTACGGCCACGCTCGCTCGGGCAAGTACCAACGTCCTTTATAAAGTCGGCATAAAATAAAGTATGGATGACCTTTAGGGATGCCGGATGGCCATGTCTACCCTTTTCTTTTTCCACTCCTATCCCCTCCGAATCCTTAATCCCGATACCATCCTATCCAATAAATTAATTCTATACAATATCCCTGGTTGACAACGCACTCGTATCTCTCAAGTGCCGTTCGGACGTGACTATGGGCGATGGGATCGCTTACCATCAGGTGAATCGTCTGCTCGTTTGTCTTCCTTTCGATAAAAATACGATAAAAATTGAAATTTAAAAAACTCCTGAGACAAGTAATACAGATATCTTCTGATTGGCTGATCTAATGATAAAATAAATTAAAGACAAAATCCATTATTAGATCTATAAAGTCTAATACAGAATAAGTCTAACTTTTATACTTACTCCTAACCTTATTCCTAAATTATTTGGGGTCGACATCTAACTCAACCAAATATTAGCTGAATATCAGCTTTTACACAGAGCGACTGCTGATCTGATCTGATCTCCGCAACCCAAATGGATAAAATGTATTCGAAGGATGGATTAGTAGTCAGGGTTTTTGAAGGCACTGACATTCTTTAAAGACTATTAAATGTGTCCTTGACAACCGGGACCAACTTTTTACATGCTCATACCACGCATGGACCATCTTTCTTTTCAGGCAATCGGGTGATCAGCTCGCAATGCTCTAACCAAACCAAGAAACGACACAAAGTCATTGTCCCTCCGCAGGATTTGAACACACTACCTACGGTTTATAAAGCAAGTGCCCACTCCATTAGGCTACGGAGGCTACTTTAATACTTGGCTAAAATAATTTGCTTTGTGTTTAATAACGCTTTTTACCGAAATTATAATATGGTGATGATTGGTTGAACTGATCTTCATCATGGAACCATTGCTAGAAAATGTGCTTTTAAATAAAAAAAAACCGTATCCAAATCGGTCTTTCTGTTCATGAGCTATGATGCCACAGACAGACACACGAGCGATCTATTTTTTTTAAAACAGTTGAAGGATAATAATCAACGTTTTAAAACTATACATTTAAATTGTATAATTTGCTTGTGCAGTAAAAGTTTTTCGCTACATCGTGTATTATAAGATTATAATCCTTTTTCCAGCGTTTCCTCGCATAAGCTTTTAAGCTCAGTTATTCCACAACGAGATTATGCTAGTAAGAGGATCTTCAATGGAACACTTGTTTGTGACGGTAAATCTATAAGGTACATTATCTAGAAATAATGGGATGTTCGTATAATGTAATCAAATATTTCTTTTGTAATTAGTATGACCCTAACCAGTGACAGTAACTGGAAACATATTTCGTAAAAAAATGTTTTTTACGAAATATGTCCCTGGTTCTAGAGCATAATATATTGATTACAGCTAAAAAAGCATAACTGTCTTGTCAGGAAGCAAGAGGCCTCACCTTTCTTTCTTATTTCCCTTATAAATCCTTAATACATTATTTGACAGTTATCAAATAACATCTGGTGAACCGTGTATCACTTGCCTTTGTTTATCTATAAGAAAAAAACATATAACGCTGGAAGTCGATGAAGAAATCATTATTTCATCAGTATTTTCGTTTTGGCACAAATTAATTTTGTACTTTCATAAATAACTGTTTATATCGCTTTAATCGTATATTAAAATTTTATTAAAAAAAATTTGCAATTTCAGATAGAACTTCAGTTACATTTACAAGTATCGTAAATTGAAGACATGGAAATATTAAATCTTATATTACAAATATTAATTTGAATTTTAGAGATATTTTAATGATTATCCCATTTACACAGAAATGTTTAATTTTCATATTTAATTTTGTGTCGATCTATGTAGGTGAGTACATAATGAAACCCATCCGGATGAAGCAGGATGCCTTACTAATTAGGAAATCCGGGAATGAAGACAACCTTAGCATGTGCCTTTTAAATTCCAGAATATCCTTGCTCAAAGTGATCTCTATTCCTTACGGTCTAAAGTTTTACAAATTGCAGTACAGTTATAGATATATATAACATATTTATCATTTATTACCTGCATCATAACGTTACACAATTATGCACACACAAATTGAATTACCCGAAAAAGGCTTGTATCTCCTTACTTTCATGTGAAAGTTTTATTACTTAATCGATTCTAATAATTTATTTTATCTAAAGGATAACAAGCGACCACACGGTTTACTTGAAATTAAGTGGTTCCCTCGTTCATGGATTGTCAGCACACACAACATTTAGAGAGTGGTGTGTGTGCTGTCAATCTGAAATTGGATAAAACAGGTTTATTTTGTGTAAGTAATATTAATATTGCTTTGTATAAGTAAAAGTTGTGCCCTTAGAGTATATATAAGTAACCATAGAGCCCTAGCCACCAACGGTGAACTGAAAGCAAAGGTGTGAACAGTTTTACTGTTCAGAATGCCTTAAAAATAGTGTCAAATGTTTTAATGATCATCGCAGTTACATAAAGATATATAAAGGCAATGACTTTGAATTAACACTTCTTAAGGGGCTTTTGTCTTAATGGGGTGAAGGTAAAAAAATGGTTACAATTTTTTACTTAAAAACTACAAGCGGTATCAGCTCTACTCTACTTACAAAAAAATAATTGCTACAGTATGCATAATGTTTGTTTTTTAACAAGTTTATAATCACAAAAAATTATAAAAACCGACTTCCGACGCCTTAAAAGTGTACTTTCGAAATATTATTTTTAAAAACAGTTATTTTGATTTCAAAAACAAACTACTAATCCGATTTTTGTAAAAATCTCGTAGGATCATTGTAAAAGTGTACTCTATCAGATAATAAATATATATTTTCTTAAATCAGTTCATAAGTTTCGAAGATATTTGTGAACATTACTAAATATTTGTTATTTTTATTTAAAGACTTACTAATAAACCGATTTTTTGAAAATTTTATGGAGTTTATATGAAGAATACTCTATCATATAAAAAAAGAATTTTTGATATTGGTTCATAAATGACGGAGATACGCGCAAAAATATATAAAATCAATTTTGTTATTTTCATTTGAAAGAAAAACTGCTGAACCGATTTTCCGGAATAGATATGGGACCATATCGGAAGAATAAGATGAAAAAAGGATTTTTAAAATCGGTTCATAAACGGCGGAGATATGCGCGGACGTACATAAAAAATATAAACATTCGAATTTAGAACCTTCCTTATTTTCTGAAGTCGGTTAAAATCATGTTACAACAAAGTCACTGGATAAAGTAAAGTTGACAAAAGAAATGAAAACAAAAAAAAGGTTTTCACTTTTTAAAGCTCAATCACGTTTCCATGCAGCCAGTGTTTCAGAAAAAACGAGGTTCCATTTAGGAAGTCAAAATTCCGGAGAGTTAGCCGGCAGTAACGAAAGTTAGACGAACTTGCTTTATTGACTTTTTTAAGAGTGGAACTAAATCGTTCATTCAAAACTTAGTGCTTTTGTCGAGAAAAAGTACAAACTTTGTTTTGATATAAGGAAAAATTGTTTGTATTATAAATTAAACAAGTTCTGTTGTATGACTTATTTCATACAGTAGCTCGATTAGTTGATCACAGTAAACCATAAGGCATTATATTTAAAAACTTGTAGATCAAGTTATTATAGCTATCAAGTTATTAAAATCAATAAATCTTAGACATGAACGTTTACTGTAAAATTTGATTGATATAGATAAAATATGGACAAGATAAGAGTTTTTTTTTTAAACAAGAGTAAAAATAGCACGGTTAACAATATCATAAAATTTGGCTATAGTTTTGGTTAGCAATTAAAATGTTTTATTTCTACGTCGAAAGACAATATTACAGCCAGTTATAAGTTTGTAACATGTATATTTCTATTATCGTATCTATGTATTTTATTAGCTCTCTTTATTTTTAGTAGATCCATTTTTAAAGGGTGATTTAATTGGGAATATTTTAGTTATCAATCAAGAAAATGTATTATGCATTATAAAAATATTCTATTTCTGTATAACGTCGTGTTTTTTGTTAAAGAAATTTTGGTTCTTTAAAGATACTCTAGTTAGTTTTCGCAAAAATTATTGGAACTTCCACTGCTTTTTAAAATATATTTTCCTCATTTCGTATATTGATAAAATACGTCAAAGTCATAAAAGGACACAGTTTTTTTTTTAATTAAAACATTATTTCCTTATGTTCTAATTAATAACTAATTAAATAATTTTTATGGAAAATACGCAAGTTTGTTCAACAAATGAACTATGAAATTCAAGGAAGGAAATAATTTTTTTAGCGTTGATTATTTTAAGGGTTTTTTTCAAACTTTTAATTATACATCATGAGAATCAATAAGTTCAACCTTACACTATATATACTGTTACTGTGATAATTTTGTTATATAATTGTTTGTATAATAATTGTATGTACTTTTTGTTGTATGAATTCCATAAGATATTGATGTATTTATTAAAAAATAAATAACTTGTTTGCCTTTTTGTTTGGGATAGTTAATTTACAAAAAGGCTGTATTGATTTTGGCGGGTCTTATACTGCGGAAAGCTGATCTTATACGATGTGAATGAGATTATTTTATTATTTATAAAAATTATAACAAAAAGAAACAAAAAAATTATGTTAAAAGACAAACTCCTGAATATTTCACGCGGGTAAAAGAAAGGTAGCGAACAAATTTTTGCATCGATTATATTTCAAATCGTAATTGGATTAAAACCTTTTGCTTGACCCTTATTTTTTGATTCCAATAACGTAAAGGAAATCTTGAAGTCCTATCAAAAGTAAAAAATATATCATAAGGATAAATGTAGCAGTTTCTACTAGATTACAAGGAGCATACAAATTTTATCTGTAGAGGTATTTAAGGACCATGTGCGACTGCAAAATCAATAGTTATTCTATATAGAAATAGTTATGTTAAGAAGACTCTACCTAAAGGAGAGACTTCTTCAAGGCACTTATTTAGGTATAGTGTTCTTTTTAAACATTATCAATCGTGTTCACATCCATAGTCGGGTTTATTTCAGTGTCCTACGTCTAGCCAGCCCAGTCCCGATGGGGGATCGCACTATTTACGTCCAGTGTTACAAAGCGCGGTTATTTTCGTTCCGTCAATCTTCACGAAACTGTCGTTCGGGTGAACGATCGGAGATTGCGCAAAAAAAGGTGGGAAATGAGCCGCCGCCGCGTCTGGAGGTGTGTCAGAACGGAATAATGTGCTTATCATTATATTAATACGCGGAGCAAAAACTTTGTAAACTTTTTGAACGGACGGAGGGACTTTTAATTATTTCTTTTTTGGAATTTTAAATGCAATAAGAATCAGTAAGTCCAATCCGTGGTAGTTAAATAAGTCCTCAACCATTTATATTACGATAATTTTCTAATAATAATTCTATGTATCTTGTGTTAATGTGTTTATCTTGTCATATTATATTGATAAAAAAATTATTTTTTTTAACAGAGATCAGAAAAGGAGGAAGGTTCTCAATTCGAATGTTTAATGTTTTTTTTATGTATATTTCCCAGTATGATATCATAAAATTTTTAGGAAAACGGAATCTATAGTTTTTCTTTTCAATCAAAATAACAAAATTAATATCTTCTGTTTTTGCGGATATCTGCGTCATTTTTGAACCAATTTCAATAATATTTTTTAAATCGATAGAGCATTCTTTGTAGATAGTAACATAAAATATTCAAAAAAAAATTACTTATGAACTTATTTGAAATAGTATTTATTATCTGATATAATTTTTATACAAATCGATTAAGCAGTTGGTTTAAAAAAATAATAACGGACAAGAAAGTACACTTTTGAGTAGATTTTTGTAATTTTTGGGAAAATAAACCTGTTGTAATTTGTGTTATTTTTATTTTTTTATTTACAACAAAAATATTTATAAAGCAATATAACTAATAGGCATAAGCCATTTCAGTGATTTATCACTTGCTATCGGTTATATAACGTTATCTTTGTAAGCAACGATGACGTTATATAACCGATAGCAAGTGAAAAAACAGTGAAACGGCCCATGCCTAATAACTAATCTGCCAGAAATCTCTGTTCTCAGCTGATCGAATGGCTTCCGTAACTGTCAGGCCGGGGTTTAATTTGGTCTATCCATCGCATTGATGAACGTCCGCGTGCTCTTTTACCATTACCTTATCGACGACCATCAGCTTGTTGAGGTTATCTGGAGCAATGCGACCGAAGTAGCTCAGAATACGTTGAAAATAGAAGGTAGAGAGCCTTGTGGTGATACTAAGTTGGGCTAGAATAGAGGCTGTAGTTCTACGGATACGACGAGTGATGGCAGCCCCGTCAGACTAGACACGACCTTCATCAAATGAAGAAAACGACTGAGAAGAAGAAGAAGATTAGGGCAGACTGTCTAGAAAATATTGTTCGACTCTTCTGAAAATCTCCTGAAAATATTAAGGGATTGACTGGCACGTATTTCACGTGGAAGCGCGTTCCACAGTTATTTCGCTTTTATTGTAAATGAGTCGATATACGATTAGATGTATGAGATGGAATTTTTTGGAGCAGGGATTTTGCACATTGGCATTGAGTGCCACTTGGTACAAAGAATTTAAAATGTTCGAGCTTCGAGGGAGCAAGAGGATTAGAAAGCACGAAGTAAAAAAAAGAGAGGTCTCGACGTTTTCATATTGTGATCAACTTTACGGAGACCGAAGATAAAACATAAGTTTTGTAGGCGTTCTAACATGTTCCAAAGTTCTACAGTGGTATCAAGAAAATATTTTTTTTTCATGGAATGAAGGACAAACGAGCAGACGGTTCACCTGATGGTAAGTGTTCCCGCCCATGGACACACGCTACATACGGAGAGTTGCGAGTGCGTTGTCAATCTAGAAAATTGGATACAATAGATTTGTTGGATAGGATGGGTCGGGATTAAGGATTTGGAAGGGAAAGAAGTGGGAAATGAAAAGGATAGACATGGCGATTCGGCATCCCCAAAAGTCATACATACTTTATAAATAGCGGTGGTACTTCCCAGAACGAGCGTGGCCATAAAAGTGAAGCAAAAGCTGCAAAAGGATGTTATGTTCTACCACCTGGCAAAACAAATGTCTGTGAAATCTACTAAAGAAAGGAGAAAGGTGAGAGCTAAAGTGATTTTAGTGTTCACAGGTAAAAAAAATTGAAGGCGTTTTAAAGATTGAAAAGAGAAGTTGACTTTTTTGCTTATAGTATTTATTTGAGATGCCCATGACAATCAAGACTACCCCCAAGTTCTTGGCGGAGCCAGAAAAGGGAATTTTGACATAAGTAAAATACTTAAGGTAAGAAACAAACTAAAATTAAATTGGTTTAGTGCTCGCTAAGAATCCGAAATTTAAAGGAAATGAAGCTTGAGTGAATAATGCTATATTTCACATGGCGGACTTGACATGACATTGTATATATATAAAATTTCTTGCAAAAGATCGCAATAAAATTAGACACAATTTTTTTTAATGATTTCAGACTTGAATCTTCTCGAAAAAGCTTGTATTTGATCATACAGAGTCTGTGTTTTAGTACCCTTACCTCTTTATAAGTCTTTTTAACATCCCATTACATTTCCATGAAAACGGACTTTTCTTTCCATAAACAGAGTCGGTCAGAGTTTTTTTTTTAATGATTACGGGTCATATACAAGTCTAGAGGTTATACATTCTTTTGGTAATGCCTCCTAAAATAAAATCTCTTGCGGTTTTCTCGTTTGCTTCCCGACACCTAGAAATCGCTACTGTGTATCTTCGGGTCAAACTAATCAGTCCAAAAAATCTTCAATCAAGTCTAGCTTCTTTAGTTTTTGCTTTTGCAGACCTAACGACGGCTCAAGATTTCTTCTTTTCTATCTGACAAACTAGCGAGAGATGTAAGTGATGTATCTTCTATTTAGCCTAATCTCCCAACTATTGGCTTTACTCAATCCAGCAGCTAGATGACTCAAGGTTTCTTCATTGCTACCATAACAACCTTGTGTATGCTGGTGTATCTTCTATTCAGTCCAAATCTCCAAACTTTAGTCGTTACTGGACGCGACAGCTAGATGACTCAAAATGTTTCTTTTCTACTGACAATCTTGTAAGTGTTACTGCTGGTCTTCTCCTATTTAGTATTTCCAAACTATTGGTGTTATTCGTCTCGGCAGCTGGGGCAACGTCTCTGGGGTCGCCTGCCACGCCGCGATGGTCGCTCGTCTGACTTATCCCGGCCTCGGCTGTGGCTACCCACCGAGCGCGGTCGTGAATGGGATCTGGAGCACGACCTGATAAGGGAAACGGTTGTTAATGCATACCTAAGATTTAAAACTTAGCAAGCAAATAGATTTGTTCGGTGTTAAATGAATAACGTCGCCTGTGGACATCATCAACGTCCAGAGAGTTTCGGGTTTACCAGCCTTGGAGAAAGTAGGTTATTGCATAGACGGGAATGGAATATTTGAATGAAATGGAAACGCAGAAGAAAGAAGAGAGTGGGGATAATTACTCGGATGCT
>JAOCPS010620141.1:0-10959 GCA_025505425.1 Graphium colonna | reverse complement strand
TGTTTGCTTCGTGTGGGAATCGAACCCACGACCTGCGACGCCGCAGCCAATGCCTTAGCAACTGCGCCAACTGGTCAATCCAAATACTAAAATACTTGAAACACATTTATTTGTGTGTGATATTTTTCGAATGCCACTAGTTGCACTATTTTTTAGCATGTTCTCAATTCGTCGGAATCTTTTTATTTATGTATGTCAATCGACTACTCGAATCTTTGAGGTGGTAGAGTATAACATCTTTTCACAGCTTTTGCTGCACTTTTACGGCCTCTTCCGGGGGAAATAGCCCCGCCATTTACAAATTGGCATAAAATATGCATGACATTTGGGGATGCCGGACGGCCATGTCCACCCCTTTTTCTTCAAATCCTAAATCCCGACCCCTGCCTTCTAATAAATCTATTTTATCCAATTTTTCAGGTTAACAAGCATTCGCGATTCTCCGTATGTTGCGTGTTTCTATGGGCGATGGGATAAATATTGTCAGGGGTACAGCAAATTATTTTTATTACAATATCATTCATAGGGAAAAAAGTAGTTTTCAACAGTTTGCAGCAAAAGCTGTAAAAGGATGTTATGCTCTACCTTGGTTTTTAGATATGTGCCCATATGCTGTTAAAAATTCCCTTTCGTTTTGCATTCTGTACTTACGCGTTCCTAATATAATATTCTCTTTGGAGTATTATATATCCTTTAACTGAATGTGAAGCATAGTTTTGAACCACGTATGGTGCAAAACATGTGGTGGGCACCACATGAAACCGCGACCGAGCGCGGCCGTCGACCCACACCGAAATAGGCAGCCTTGACCGCCAAGCTCCCTCTGACCTACAGCGAACGTGTCCCGACATGTCCTGAGCTGGTGGGATCAATATGGTTTGGTATTAATTCTGTTGTTGCATACGGATGAATATCTTGAAGGGAGTCTTCAAATATTTTCATTAACTAACTATACGTATGAATTAATATGCAAGGTAATCCTGTAACCATTTTAATCGACATCAAAAAAGAGAAGGGTTCTCAAACCGGATGTATTTATTTTTTTTAATGTATATTCGCGCGTACCTCAGTCATTTAATAACCGATTTCGAAAATTCGTTTTTTATCTGATAGGGTATTTCGAAATGCTATCATAAAGTTTTTTTAAATCAAAATTACAAAATTTATATTATGTGTGTGTGCGTTTTATGAAATCTCCGTCATTTATGAGCTGATTTTAAAAATTCTCTTTTCGTCTGATAGTGTATTCTTCCTAAATGGTGTCCAGAAATTATCTAAAAAAGTAATTCAGTATTTTGTTTTTAGGCACGAAAGTGCACTTTTAATGCGTTTGAAGTCGGTTTTTGTAATTTTCTTTGATAATAAACTTATACATAGGAATATTAAGTTGGCTATGGAAAAAAAGACGTTTCATTGCTTATATTAAACAGGGGGCGCAACTTAAAGAATAATATATTATATATTTATCGTTTGGATTTATGGTAGGGTGGTATTTAAAGATTGAAGGATTTTTTTTTGTGCCCGCAATAGTGTACCAAATTATATCTACTAGTAAATAAGGAAGCAAAAGCGCACAACTGTCGTTCAATACTACTGGTACAGGAGCATATACAGAATATATACAGGGTGCCTTTCAATACATTAAGATGCCATATGTGAAGATCATATGTGAAGAATAAAAATATTATAAAGATAAATCTTGCTTTACCATTCAGTAAACATAATCTAAAGTTTAAAAAAAAACGTAATTCATGCTCATCCGAGCGGACAAGGCGTGGGCGGAGTGAGACGCGTAGTAGGCCTCCCGTGTACCAGCTGATCACTGCCGTCACACTTCATTTATTGGTAAATTTGGGCTAAAACTATGTCAGTATTTTTATTACATAAATGTGATGACAATCGAGTACCAAGTGCTCTCCTTCAATATCGTAGGTGATTCACCAATCATCCTCTTTAAGGAAATTACGGGCATAGCTAATAAAACAATAATTTTACCGTAAACAATACAGTAAATTTGCATCTATACAGCTATATGCTTAAAATCCTGTATATGTTCCGAGACTTGTGGTATATGATCTCAACAAGACCATTCTTAGTGGTTCTTCTTGAATTCAATCGACTATCTCATCTAAAATCAGTTTTATACATAACAAAAAAAACGTATTAACTTTTAAAAAGGTGGGGTTTAAAAAGAGGTTATATATACAATCAGAAATACCGTTGATGAAAATTTGGATCAAATTCATACATCTATCAGGACGGCCTCACAAACAGTAAATGCATTCGAGAACGCTGCAATAATAATAAATAATACGCCATCGACGCCCATCCTTATTCCAGTCCATAAATAGGTTCTCAATAATGTCTAAGTTGGAAAGTTGGCGTCAGGCCGTTTGTTCATGACTGACGCGAGCGATTCTCGGAAAGAGCGCTCGTGCGGTCATAAACACGTGTATACCACCTTAGGGACAGGAAATAATAGTGTTTATATTCTTTTACTTTCATATTCTAGTATATACAGGATGATTGATTACTGCCGATCCATCCTATCCAATAAAACTATTGTATCCCATTTCCTACGTTGACAACGCACTCGCAGCTCTCCGGATATTACGTGTGTCCATGGGTGACGGGATCACTATCATCAGGTGATCCATCTGCTCATTTGTTTTTTCCTTCCAAAAAAAAATAAATAAAGCGTGGCCGTGATTAGCTTGCACGCGCGATGCTGTCAACCCACCTCTCCGTCTTCCGTCTCACTCCGGCCACGCTGTGTCAGCTCGGGTGAGCATAAATTACGTAATTATTTTTTTACTCAGTGGTAAATCAATGTTTGATTTTAAAATATTTATTCTGTATATGTGATCCCTACATATAAAGTCCTTGAGTTTTAAAAGTGATTCACCAATCACCCTTTATTACTAGCTGACCCAGCGAATATTTTTTGTCACAGCAGCAAAAGAAATACACGATCTGTAATAATTTCTTCTATCTATAACGGATCATGAGATACAGCCCGTTGACAGACAGATTTAGAAATAAGAACCTGTTGGTTACCCTTTGGATACGGATCTCTAAAAAGCTAATTTACCACGTGCTCGGCGGTTAAGGAAAACGTTGTGAGTTGACATTATTAGAGATTGCAAAATATTTCTGAGATATACAGTAGCAACATCCCTATGTTGCCGTCAACTACAGTGTAAGCCTCCCCCAAGGCACGCCAAATATCCCGGTCCTGGGCAGCCCCATCCATCCGGAACCCGCCACCTTTTGTTCTTTTTTTGACGTGGGAAATTGCTTTATGGGTCCCCCACCGCCTCGTAGGTAAGTTAGCAAGGATATGTGGGAGTCCCGGTGAATGAAACCAGGGTACCCACTAAAACACATTGCGCCCTTTTCTGTCGCAACAGCCGGGGACATGGGAACACAAAGACGCAATTTTCCACGACCGCGTCATCTTCGCCTTGTCAGGCTCCCTCTTGGCGCTGTGCTCGTGATAGCACAGCATTCCACATGATCCTTCCACGGGGCAGCAGTTATCCCGCATCGACCGCCCCGGACCGCTGAAAAAAAACTATAAATTTTTTTAACAAATATTTTGCCACTGGAATATAGACAGAAAGAACATAGGTATATTGAACAACGTAAGAGTGAAAAGAATTAAAAAAAATGTTTGATACTTATAATTTGAAATTTCCAAAAAAATTTTTTGTATGATTTTTAAAATCGAATATCGTAATAGAAATAATATTTTTGTTCATACCACAACCCAAATACTGAAATCTTATTTCTTTAAGGAAATAACTATATTTACATTATCTTAAACGGAAATATATGTGCATATGCAATAAATGATAACGATGATATGCAATAAATGTTTCATTATATCTATGTGCACCTACCGTGATGATTTTCTCTGTATCACCCATTAGACTGGTAAATAATGTTATTGGGCATTAAGTCCACCCTTGTACATATTTAGTGCATAAAATATAAATAAATAAATAACGGTGAACACGACGGCATAAAAGACGTCATGCCACTTACCGTCACGGCGACATTACCCCCAAGGCACACCATGTTTCCAATGGTTAATTGAACACGAAAAAAATCCGATTACATATTCGCAAAACGTAATCTAAATCGTTTCGCAAATGGCAACCCACAATCCGTAGGTCGGCACACGTGCCCGCTTTCCCACGGACCGCGGGGGTCGCCCGCCGAATCCCGCGCACTTTTGTATTTGGAACGCGACCTCCACTGAAAGCGGTTCGTTTTTTTTTTCATCGCGTCGCTCATCTTACCGGCCAGCGACGTTAAGTTTTTAAATTGTCTTTTCAGCCAGGTTCAACGTTAAGATGTCATTTTTTAAGAAATACAAAGTGTAAAATTAAAAATAAGATTTTAATTGGACCATTGGACGTGGTAACTGCTCACTTACAGGAAAAATATTATAATATAAAGAATATTTCGCAACAAAATATAGACAACGTTGCAAGACTATTATCGGTCCAAAATTAATTGGAACAAAAATATGTTTTGCACTTTATACTTTCGCGAAGTTTAACAAAAAACTATCATGTGATCAACTTTTACTTTTATCTCGTTGATTTGTATGAATTAATAGTTTAATAATAATATATCATGGATATTAAACATATATGTAAAATTACGATATTCTGTACAGCTGTTTCTTTACTATATATCAATATTTTTAGTAGCCCAACACAAAATACCCAAAACTTTTTAAACGACTCCAAAAAATGAGGCTCGTATTTCCGTTATTTATGAACTGATTTTTAAAAATGTTTTATAAATAAATTCTAAAATTCTATTTCTCTAATAGAAGAATATACTACCAAAAAAGTCGAAAGTATACTTTTAAATCGTTTGAAATAGGTTTTTGTATTTTGCTGTGAGAATTAACTTGTATTTTGATGCTATTAAAATTATTGAAAGCCGCATCTTGTTGATCCGTTTCACAATTTTATCGGGCAGTAATAAAGGAGGTTATAGTTAGTTAAATCCAACAGGAGTCGGATAAGCGGTACATCGCAATAAATCCAGGAGAGACGTGTGTAATTTTCTACATCGAGGGCGAGTGTATAACAGGATGGCTTAGCCCGGCGCCCGTCTGAACTGAGTAATAATTCTGCAAACATTACTGTTACTGATATTATATACGTGTAATCGAACAAAATATCGATTTAACACATATATTACATATCTAGATATTTTTAGAGATATGCCATAGACATAGACATATTTTATTTTGACAAAAACAACAAGTCAGCACTCAAAAACAAAATACAAAAAACATAATATAGAGATGTAACAAAATGCCGCCTCCGTGGCCTAGTGGTGTAGGTGCTTGATTTACAAACCGGAGGTCGTGGGTTCGAATCCTGCGGGGGAACAACAACTTTGTATTGCTGTTTCTTGGTTGGTTTAGGGCAATGCGGGCTAATCACCCGATTGCCCGAAAAGAAAGATGACCCATGCGTCGGATGGGCATGTAAAAAGTCGGTCCCGGTTGTCAAGAACACCTTTAGCAGTCGTTAAAGGATGTCACTGCCTTCAAATAATCTGACAACTAATCCATCCGTTGAATTCAGTTTATCCCTTTGGGTTGCGGAGGTCGGATGTCAGTCACTCTGTGTAAAAACTGATATTCAGGTAATATTCGATTGGATTAGAAGCTAGGAAGGAGAAGAGATGTAACAAAATTGAAACATAGTGGATAAAAAAAATAAAATTAATGGAAAAACAAAGATAATTTAAAACAAAGAAAGATAATTACGTTTTAAGATCTGCAGCATATTTGCCAGAATATATCGTACTGTCCAGCAGGACTTTGTGTCCACAAGGCACGAACTACCCAAGCCTGGCTTGAAACCAACGTTCCAGACTTTATAAGCGCTGGAGACTGGCCCTCATCTAGGCAGACCTCAGCCCATGTTGTGTGTGCCAGACATGAAATTATGTTCAGTTTTAGAGGACATGGCCTGCTCTAACGACAGAGACATTGAGTCTCGTAAAAAAATTGGAGTAAGCAGTGGCCAAATTTCCCTTAGAAACAGTGCGTAAATCCATAGATTTGGGGCCTGACAGATTAAAGACCTGTGTAAAAATCTGGCCACGAATCTATGGATTCTTTTATTCCTAAGACTTATATTAATATGTAATATTGATTAATATGTTAAATAAATATGTTTATAGGCATACATTTTAGTAATATTACATTACTTCATACAAAAATGCTATTTTATTTGTAACAGAACTGGACTGAGTATAGTATATCTATTGGATGTGGCTGTATATGGGGTAAGGAGTTGGTTTACCTAATATGAAACATTAACCATCATCCATAGCCATAAAATCCGAAGAGTTGCCAGTGTGTTTTGTGTGTGAAACATTTGACATAGTTGCACTAAAAAAAAGACACACATACAATAAAAATTTATTTCAATAGATTGCTATTTCAACATAGTGAAACACTGTAGCAATTGATGATTCTAGAGATGCTAGGTAATCTCAAATTTAAGTAATATTTGCAGCATAATAATTGTTTATATGCGCGTAAACTAAGGCTAATTTAGTAGTAATAGTCGTTACAAATACTGATTTCTAATATCTAGTATAAATAGATATACTCGATTAAAGACGAAGAGTCACTGACCTAGAGCAACCGACATTTGAAACGGAACCAACAACTTGCAGACAGAGAACAACTACAAGTCAAACACAGGGTCAGTTCTGTTTACAAATATTCGAAGTCAACATATCAAGTCAAAATTGAAAATTACAACGATAATGAATTCAGTATTTTTATTTTAATTTTAATATAACAAACCTCAATAACTCACGCTCACACAGTATAAATTAAAATATATAATATTAACCACAAATAAGCACTAAATCATTAAATAAGAAAATTTGCATAAAAAAATATTATATCCTACGTACCGCAATTTTACAACTTATCTCCACCGCCATCTAGCGGCGAGTAGATACAAAGAATAAAAGTAGAGTAGTATATTATTTTATTTATTTCATGTAATTTATATAAATGATTAGAATATTCAAGTAAATTATTTAAAATGTTGACGTATTGAAATTAAAAATAATCCTAAGTGGTTTTTATTTCTATATACCTAGGCTGATGCGCAATATTAAAGATCGGCAACTATTAAAGAACTTTTTACTATACTCGTAGTACACAAATATCTCATTAACATAATATTAAAGAAAACTACTTCAAATTATATGTATGTATATAGATCGTTATAATATCTGTGCCCCTAATATTTTTTTCTGTATCAACCAAAGATCGATGGAAAGAAAATGCCTATAGTATTAAGTCCGCCTATGTACACCAAATGTTGAAAAGTATAAATAAAGTACATAGTAATATATATTATGACATATTACAATAGAATATTGCATAAAATACGCTTGTAATTGAATTAGAATTATTTCGATTACAAATATATACCATGAATATGTGCCCTCATAACAAAGAAACTTCCGAAACAGACGCATTTTTCATCAGACTCCGCTCAAGTGCAATCAGTCCAGACGTTCAGCTCACTTATCCTATAAATAGCTAGAGGATCGATATGCTTGCACCGAAATAGCTTGTACTTGGGAAGCAGCTTGTATCTCTATTGTAATGGCCGCTCTTGTTCCAAGTTTAAATTCCGCGCAGAGGAACGGCGCCAGAGATGCGTTCCGAAATATCATTTGAATTTAATATTTTTATCTTGCAACACTTTCTTAGCAGCCAGTTGGCTTAATTCTGATAACATATTGTTTAACGTAATTTCAATTTATTATCAATATAAATTATTTTTAATTGCTTATAAAGGAAAAATGTTCCATTTTTGTTTATTTATTTGTTTAAGTATCTTCTACAAGTTATGTACTTTAGTGAACTAACACCAGAGGCATTAAACATATTAATTACTAAAGAATTTCTGCCAATTTTTGGGTGGTGCCGAGAAGATTGTTGTCGATTTTGATATTAGTAAAATAAAACCATTTAAAAAAAACGCTGCCCTTATAAGATCAAATTCTGGTGTTACCAGGACTTTTTACAAACATAAATCGCACAAAGATAGATTCATTATTGTACATCTCTTAGTAAGATGTGTGAGACGGCGTGTATTTATTAAGTTTACCAACAATTGTTACATTTGATTATAAAATAAAAATACATGAGTATAGCTATAAAACCTTAATGAACAATCTAGTACAGATAAACATCGCATGTATAATTATTATAATAATATCACGACCAAGCAATTGATAAAAAATATTAACAAATACAGACACGGATACAGGAAAAACAGTAATGCAAACTAACAAAACAAATAACCAATATTTCTGAATGTAATAAAATATAAAATTAGTATAAGAATTATAACTAACATTAAGACAAGACTTTAAACCCGGATGTAAGTAAAATATATTTTACCTATAATCTATCATTCTTAAACCTTTTTTAAAGACACATGATGATAAGTTACTGCCACACATAGCATAGTGTTGCAAGAACATTGTCGACCATCAAAGAAAAAAAGGTGCTCAAAAGAAAAGAAAAAATAGGAAATATTAGATAAAAATGACTTAAATAATTATAATAAAACATTCACTTAGAACGATGACTCAGTTCAAACAATCGCAAGCTAATGTGACTTAACATTTTATTTCGGAATTTAAAATAAAAACATTGAAAGTGTACACGGATAAAGCTAACTTATCTGCTAATCTCATCTCACTTGTGCCACTTCCTCCGCCACAAAAAAATGGCGGCCGTCAGTGAGCAAAATTCTTAATAAATTCATATTGCATGTCATCGCGAGGCCGTACGACTGAAAATTCTAAAACTATGTCAAATCACGCAAGAATGCTGCTGGATTGTACTTTCACGCCATCGCTGTATTCAATATGGCCGCTTTCCACGATAATTTTTATTGTACATGTACATACTACGTAGACTCATACCCGTATAACCTAACTTTGTCTACGTGAGTGCGCGTGTCCATTGACAGTGCATGGCGATACGTCAATTTTTTAGATTATTTGACGTGTGGAATAAATAAAGAAACTGTAAACAAACGCTGTTGTAGTTAAGTCTTTTTTCTTTTCGGAACATACTTTCTTATGTTGTTTATTACCAAGGGTCGTTATAAAGGGTGAGTCACTTTCAATACTTTAAGCCGTTATATGCGAGGATCATTAAGAAGAATAAAAATATAATAAAATTAATGAGTAAACATAATCTGAAGTTACAAAATCAATTACGTAATTCATGTTCATCCGAGCGGCGTGACTGGAGTGAGATGGAAGGCGGAGGGGTGTCAACGGCCTCGCGCGTACTAGCTAATCACAGCCACCACAATTATCCTTTTATTGAAAAATTTAACCTAAATTTTCGCCCCTAATTTTATTGCGTAAATGTGACGACAATCTAGTACCGAGTGCTCTCCTTTAATATCGTAAGTGCTCAATAATGACACCCCCAACTACAACTGCTTTTGCCAAAAAATAAGGACATTTTGTGTGTCTTTATCTTACTACAATGGCTTGAAACAAGCCTAAGTAATATACCGATTTGTGGTTTTAAGTGAATAATACAGAACGTCTATATCGGAATAGTTTTACTCCAACCTTGTTCTCTGCTCACATTCTTGATTAATATTACATTTTTAATAACTCTAGCGACTACGCTTTCCTAAAGGTCCTATATAAATTTCTAACTATTCATAACCTTTGACAATAATATTTTTTTATATTTAATAAAATTTAGTTCCATTTACCAACAACTGTATTCTCATTTTCATTTACCAGGTCTAATTTAAACTATCAACTACCAGTCAGTCATTTGAGAATCGTACTACGTTCCAATTTTGCATCAAAATCCCGACATCCGTCGTCACCGGTGCAATTAGGGTTGCAACCTGTCCTTTAATATAAAGTATTGTAAGCTATTTATAGCAATTATACTTTACGACATAAATTAGGTACGCGAAAATACTTTATTTCGCATGATTTAATTTTTCTTGAATTATTTCCTGACATAATATAAGAATGTAACTTGTTAAATGTAATAAAAAATTTATTTAAAGAAAATTTATAAATTAGAATTAATCGTACTTAATTTTTTATATATAAACAATGTACTTTATTTTTTTTAAGGTGGCAACCCTAGATGCAATGGAAACGCGCTCCCAGTCTACATTAGTATTCCGTAGCGGCACGACTTGGATTTACTGTTATGGGCGGCGTGCATCTTGCAGATGCGCCATCTCGCGGCCCCTGACAAACGCCGACGATTTAGTGGGCCAGTACAAATAAGCCAGCGAATGCAATACTGATATCCTCTATCTACATAAAGAGCTGATTGGTACTGTCTTATGATTGAAAATATCCAGAATACATTAACTGACATAAGGACCTCCAAGAAATAGCTTAATCCTACCTTAAAAGCAACGCTCTCGTAATTCCTCAGGTCTGACGAAAGTCAATGAGCGGGGGAGATCGCTTACATCAGGTGACCCCCTTGCTCATTTACCTCCTCCATAAAAAATACATAGAAATACAGTTACGTTGTACATTGGCATCATACTAGAGAATGCCTATCCTGTGACAACCAGATCGTCATTTAAATTATAATTTTTATTCCATGCCAAACATCGCTTAGTACTAAAATTAGTCCAACTTCAATTATTTACAAGTTGTCTTAACAATCTTAAAAAAACCGGCTCCGTAGCCTAGTGGAATGGGCGCCTGCTTTACAAACCGGAGGTCGTAGGTTCCCGGGGACAACGACTGTGTTGTTGCTTCTTAGTTGGGTTAAAGCATCACCCGATTGCCTGAGAAGAAAGATGATCCATGCGTCGGATGGGCATGTAAAAAGTCAGTCCTGGTTGTCAAGAACATCTTTGGCAGTCGTTA
>JAOCPS010620030.1:0-10960 GCA_025505425.1 Graphium colonna | reverse complement strand
AGTCATTGTTATAAAAATAAAATCAAATATTAAGACGTACGTGAAGGTTACCTCTTTCAAAACATCATCATCATTTCGCTACATCAATGATGGTTTGGCGGGGCGTGTCTTATGAAGGTGTCACAAAACTACATTTTTTGTGAAATAGGAGTAAAAACTTCAGCCGGAGTGTATCAAGATACAGTCTTTAGTTTAGTTAAAAATATACCGTGGACTTCCCGGAGGGACTATGCACCTTAGCACAAGGCACTTTCCAATCCTCGCTTGAAACCACTGTTCCGGATTTTATAAGAGCTGAAAACTGGCCCTCATCTAGCCCAGACCTCAACCCTTTACACTTTATGGTCAATTTGAAGGACATAGCTTACTCTAAATGATTCAGCGACAGTGAGTCTCTTAAAAATTTTAAGGACAAGCAGTAAAATTTCCCTTGGAAACAGAACGTAAATCCATAGATTCGTGGCCAGACAGATCAAAGGCCTGTATAAAACCCAAATACCGAATAGAATATTTTTTTTACTTTAATAAATATGAAAGTATAAATTTTAGTATCATTACATTATTTAATTAAAAAAAAATAATTTTCATTTGTAACAGAGCTTATGGCTAGAGAAGCAGAATAGAATCGTACACCGTCACATGTAAGTGAGGAAGGCGGAAGCTTGGTGTAATCAGTTTGTTCTTATTTCTCATATTTACTCTTTTGTTATCAATATTGTACAGACTCCAAAATAGACCAGATTTCGACGGAGTGAAATGTCTTCTTGTAGTCCTCATAAAGCTAACTATACTCTTCTACATCTGAGGGGTGGTGTAGATTTGGTCTACAGTGCTATAACCTCGCCAAAATTCAGACAGTTTTATTGTTGTTGCCAAAAGTTGTTAAAGCAAATTCACGAACCAATTATTTTGTTATGTCCCCATTTTTCATCGTAACGTGGTCAATTGATGTTATCTATTGTATGAAATTAAAACCAATGTATTAAAATGTCTATCCCCGAGGCATATAATAGATATACATATATATACGGCATTAAACTTGTTAAGTTTCAGCACGGTATTTGCGGGTACGATGGCGCGGTCATCGGGAGGGCTGCAATTGACAGGTAATCGATTCGGTCCGTTAGTTTATTTGGCAATCGGTCCAACTTTCAATTCGTTCATATTAACATTAACAATTTTCAAACAATTTATTACAAAGTTACTACAATCCAGAGGTTTTGTGGTTCACTCCAAGTCGTAATAAAATTAAAAGTCCGTAATTTAATTAAAAATTTTGCAATGTTCATATATTTCATTCGAATTCTATTGTAGTAGATGAGAGAAATTATTTCGATGCTTAAAATTTTATAATGTGCTTTTTAACGTTTAACTATTTTTAATTACTTAAAATTTTATAATAAATTGATTTTTTTATGTTAAACTCTAACCCTTGTGATATTCAATCCCAAAAGTATTAGGTAGGTCCTATTAGGTACACTTCGTCATTACCAAATCACCATTTGTTAGCATTTGAAGGTATACATAAAAACGTATGTAACATATTGTATAGTATCCAATATTACTCACAAGATTTAATTTTTATTTCTGTATTTCTTTATTCGG
Organism: Graphium colonna; assembly: GCA_025505425.1. Taxonomy (NCBI): domain Eukaryota; kingdom Metazoa; phylum Arthropoda; class Insecta; order Lepidoptera; family Papilionidae; genus Graphium; species Graphium colonna. The sequence continues at coordinate 9,355 of JAOCPS010620030.1, read as the reverse complement.
AAAGGTCAATTTATATAATTTAGGGCGATAAATACAAAACTAACAATATTAGTTATAAAAGGGACCCCTGTCACCCAATCGAAATCTATTTAATGGGAAATCGAGGTCTCGGAAGTTTGTTTTCAGTCAGATGATTAGTTCAGCTTGAAGTGTTAGAATATGTCTACCTCCCTCTTATTTAAGTTTATTTGGTATGAAAACGGAAAAGTTTATGAAAAACTGAATAATGTTGAAATATAAACTTTTATAATAAAATTACTACAAGAATTTTCATTTCAACATCACCAAACTTTTTGTAGAACTCAAATGAATTATATATGATATGATATACAAACCTAAATCAACCTAGGCTTTACGGTTTTTTATTATTTCACATCCCGTTCATACTTTTATCCAGGCAATCATTTAAATCATACATAATTTCTTCACAGAATGTGTGTGGTGATGAATAATGTTGTAAGTCCAACTTTAGTTGTTATTTAGGTACTTTTTATTAGTAATAGACATACCTAAAACTTTAGATGTATAAAAGACCTATTAATCTATAAAGATCAATTGGTCTTCAAGAAAACTACATCTAACTCCATCAAGTTAAATGTACTGATAAGCCCTCTAAAAGATTATTAATTAGTACTATGTTTTATCTTTGGCTACAAGATTTAGTCATAAAATAGTTTTTTCGACTGTAAAATTTATTTCCACTTTTCTCTCGTTCCTGTCTTTTATTGTATATATTTGAGATATCATTTTGTATTTTGTTTATTTCTTTTTTTATAAATATAACTTCTTGAACGGTCAGAATTTCCATTCCTCGAGAAAAGTATTTTCTTTCTAGGTACTATACTTTCCTATGATTTTTTTTAAAAAATGTTAAGATCTATTAAGTAGAACATATTAAACACGCATAATAATAATCGTTAACTACATCTAATATGGGATCCGTTTGTCAATTTGTCTGTCTGCTTTTCAAATAACTGTACCTTATGAATGTCAGTAGTCAAAAGCCTCTGACTGACATTCAGAAGGTACAGTTACAATACGCATTTTGTACCGGCTGGTAATTGCGCATTACAAAATGCGTATTGTTACGTACAAGAAATGGAATTTTATGGCGTCACTCAATTTTGACAACAGCAACAGACAGACAAGCATCTATCAAAAAATATGTTCAAGATTTAAAACAAGTGCACACAAGTAACCTTACAAAAATATACGATATAGTGAGGCAGACTGTTCCTTAACAGATGTGGATACATGGCTCATTTCTTTGTTTATTCGTTGAACTCTTTTTAACCATAGTGTACGTTGCTATGGTACATTTCATGGGCGCATCCAATGCACTTGGCTGATTTTTTTTATTTTTCAAACAACTTTCTCAATTCAAATGTTCTATTTATTTTTAGCTGTGTTATGAGGGAAGTCGCATGTCGTCAAAGGATTCCTGCTGTCAACCTCACCGGTACATTTTGCTGATCTGCTCTGGCGATCGATTTTTGGTGGTATACCTGGCTACGTTTAACACACGCTCTCTACGGCTGAATGAATACCTTGCTAAATTGGTAGTAAAACTAAGTCATATCAACTGCAAATAGTGCGTCTACCGGAAAACCGAAGACAAAGGAAGGAAGCGAAAACCCTAGATATTGGTCACTTACTCTACTTCCGACAAGGACATCAACTGTCTTTAGGTTGGATTTCTGGTCCACAAGTCACTCAGTGATAATATAGTGGAATTTGGCAGTATATCGGCTAGAGTGGCATACCTAATTATAGGGGAGAGCAAGAGGTATTCCCTTAACATCGTAAAGGCTTACGCTCCCAGTACTACAGTGAAAGCCATGTACATAGACGTAACAAAATCACAGACACAGTTCTGATGGAAAACTTGCAAGCATTTGGCTTTGGATGTAGAAATAATCGCGGGCAAGTACTGATAAACTTCCTTTAGGTGAAATATCTGATGAACTCTTTTTTCCACAAGAAGGTTCCAAAAAAAATGGACCTGGCTAAGCCCCAATAACAGAACTAAAAACGAGATTGAATTTATCATTTACATATTGATATCTCTGTTATTAATAGAATAAACATAGGCAGTGATCACCGGCTGGTACGAGGCAACCTGAATATTAACATTAACAGTAAACGAACGCGGTGGATACAGTCGACTCTTAGACCTACACTGCCAAAAGTCGAAGCTGGGTATAAAAACTTCCGGCTTGAGCTAAAAATTGCCATGTTGGTGTAAGACCACTAATGACATTAGCAAAGCTACCAACAATATAGTATCGGTGATTCACGAGGTGGGACCAAAATATTTCCGACCGAAAAGCACTGGACGTAAGTCCAAGTTCATGAATAAGGTTCTGAAAGAGACGAAGAAGAGGCGGAAGCTAATCATCGGGCACTAAACAAGAAGGTAAAGGGTCTTAAAAGGCGATAATGGAGGCGAGCGAATACCCAGTGTATTGAATAAATAATAGCACACAAAGAAGGCTAGAAAATTTTTGCCAAGTCACCGCCAAACATACGACATCAGAAAGCACCATCATCACCTCGGTACCAGAGATCCTCGCAGAAGTCGAGAACTTTCGTGAGGAATTATGCTCCTCGCGGATACTGTAGTGAGGTAGTGTTATTTTTCAAGAAGGGCGATAACTAGTCCTTGAAAAATTATCTACCCGTTTCAATTTTAAGCCACATTTATAAGTTGTTTTTAAGGGTTATCACGAATCGTCTCGCCTAAAAATTCAATGACTTGCAATCTACTAAGCAGGCTGAGTTTTAAAAAGGCTTCAGCACCATAGACTACATACATATATTTCGGCAAAAAATCAATAAAACTTAGGAATATAATGAACCTTTATGCCTTTGCAGACTACTAGAAAGCCTTTGATACTTTCGAGACTTGTTCTGTTCTAGAATCCATGCAGAGATGATAGACAGCCGCTTTATCAAAGTGTCGATTTTTATGTATATGATGCTGCCACCTTCTTCGTCCATGTATAAAGACAGCACAAGACTATTTCCATTGGCTCGAGGGGGTAAGACAGGTTGATGTAATCCCTCCGCAACTGTACTAATGCATTGAATGATGTCGTTAAGACGTTCGATTGTGAACAGACTGGGCATTAACATCAATAGCAATGTCATTAGGGCGGAATCTCAGCAAGATTTGGAAGAAATGCTGACCAACCTAGGTGATTTTTCAAGACGAGTGGGTCTCGGAATGAACCTTGACATGACCAAGATCATACATAGTTATGTGACCCCATTACAACTGGTCATGAATGGCGCTACACTCAAAGTTGTGCTGATATATCTATATCTTGGCCAAATAATATAGCTGGGCCGGTATAATTTCGAGATGCAAGCCACCATAAGAATACGCTTGAGTTGAGCGGCACATGAGAAGCTTCAGCAAATCTTAGGGTCGTCCCTTCCACATTCTCTCAAAACCAAACTTTTTAACAAGTGCATCCTATTTGTATTAACCTACGTGGCCGAAACATGGACACTCACCATGGGCTGGTCCACAAATTCAAAGTAACACAGCGAGCTATAGAACACGCGATGTTCGAAGTCTCTCTGGCTGATAGAATACGAAATGATATCATTCCCCAGGGGACCAGAGTAACCGACATCGCACGAAGAATTGGCACGCTGAAATGGAGCGTTCAGATGTACAGATTGGCATTGGAGTCGGGACACGTTAAATTGGAGACCACTCACAGTTTGAAAAAAACGGCATGATGGATAGATGACATAAGAAAAGTGACAGGTAGCGAATGGATGCGAGCTGTCCAGGACCGAGATGGTTGGCGTTCATTAGGAGAGACCCTCCTTCAACAGTGGACGGTAATAGGCTACCGGCAGATCCACTACCTTCTCACTGTTGGCAATGGTTAAAAAGTTTAAATTGTATTAAATAAAATATTATCATGTCTCTATTACATAAATATATATCTCTTTTACATAAAGTATTTGTAAATCAAAGCCTTTATTCCATAGAGGGAAGAATAATTTCTCTTTCTATCAACAACACAGATCGTTGTTATTTTTTTATAATTTTTTGTCAGAAATTGTATTTACCCCCTCCCCACTCCCATACAATGAAAATGAATTTCAAGAAAATAAAATAAACTTATCCCATCGTGTGGGGTATCATTAGAAAGGTTTCTAGAAACGCAATAAAAACTGCCTTTAAACTATGTGGATCAAACAACCCCATCACGAGATATCCTAATACAAACTTTAAATTAGAGCGCCCCCCGCCCCTTAACTTTTAAAATTTTATTACAAAATTCTGATAAAAATGTGCTAGGATAGCCCTTGGTCAACCTGCTAATATCCAAGCTCCCGGAGACATTACTTTAAAAAAAAATATAGCAGACTCGGTATCACACATTGTTATTTTTATACAACTTGACAAATTTATATACATATTTACAGTGGTACCAACAAAATGTATGCAGCCGATCGGAAAATAGAATTTGCTGGTATTTATTTTTGTCCAGCGGTCGGATACAGAATCCCTTAATGTGCGTGCCTGACATGCTCTTGGCCGTTTTTTTTTTTTAATTTTTATTTGAAACCATCTCCGTACATCTATTTTCAAAAAAAAATTAAATCATTTTTTAAATTAAACAACTTTACAGATTTTATCGCGGTTTATTTTTAAATTTTATCACCCGACGTTTTGAACCCTTTACAGCGTTCATGGTCACGGGTAGGACTAAAACCGCGATAAAATCCGTAAAGTTGTTTAATTTAAAAATATATTAAAGTTGTTAACGGTTGATTTGCTTGTTCATTGTGAGTCTCAGAAACTTTAATATATGTTTCCATACAGATCAAAAAAGGGGAACCACTTACAGACGCATTAGTAAAGGAGTACGCACCTCGGCTACGATTTTTGTCAAGAGCTCCAACGCCGCAAACAGTAGCTGATAGGTAACAAATAAATCTTTTAATTTAGTAAATAATAATTACACGTTATGTAGATGTTCTAAAGAGAATTTTTGGTTTCCAGTTCGCAACCATCTAGCAGTAACAACGAGAAAAGTTCCTATAAAAAACGCAGTCAGCGCATGATCGTGCCTGTCGATAGTCACTGGTTAAATTTGATGATGGGCAAACGGTTTCACGAAAACCTCAACTCGAATTCAAACTCTGAGAACGATTCGACAAGTTCCTACGAATCTGCCAAAACGAGTGAGCGAGACGAACAGCCGTCGCCGTCCGTTTGTACCTCATCCGCTAGAAAATCCGATGCCAAAGATGATCCTTTAGAGAAAATATCTGAAATAAACGAAACAGATTCAAACGAAGCTAAATCGAGTAGCGAAAATACCCCCCCAGTGCCATCGCACAGTGTGCCCCTACTACCGTGCTCGGTTAAATTAGATAAAATACCCAAAGAAAATATACAGGATGTCAATGTTAGCAAAACGAACACTAGTACTATTAACATTAACAGTCATACCACTCGAATAGCAACGATGAATCTGGAAGTATCGAAATTATCCACCAAAAACATTATAGAACATTCCAAAATATTGTCATTACAGCATATGGATAGCATACCAAGTTACAACAATTATTTTATCCATGATTTTGATTCTTCGGGTGACGAGACATCAAGTAGGGGCACTTTGGATGTAATAATACCACCGCTCAAAGATTTTCAAGGTAAAAATAATCCGTTTTTAATGCAGAACAAATATACATCAAAGAGCATATATTCGTCAGCTATGAGCTTAAGCAATAGGCCGAATGGGAAACAGCATCACTTCCACTCACGGTTCTCGTTACCTGGCCAGTTAAATCCACTCATGGGCCCAATGATCAGACCCTTGAAACGTAAACTTAGTGAAAAGGATATCGTAATAGGACCAAATGGCGAAGTTAAAAGAAGAAAATTTAGAAGACCTAGGAAATATATGCAAATGCAGGTGACTATCAATACTGTTTCTATTTAATTTGAAGTATATAATATATATTAAATAATGATCATTTTATTGAAAGACAATGTGTTACTTATGTGTAAATAAACACCACATACGACATTGTTTTAGTTTTAAAAATGAGTCTTGGTAATGGAAATCAAACAAAAAGGTGTATTACTTTTATCTTCCTTTCATTATGTTTATACCTGATATTTATATAGAAATTATTATTTTTTCAGTTAAACAAATCATGTCCACTGCCCGACGAGCCTACGAAACCTGCTACAGCTCAAAAGGAGAACGGCAGCATAGCACCGCCAGTAGCCTTGAACAACGTCAAGTTCCACGGCCGAAGACTGAGACAGCGCCAAGAGAAGAACTACTACGAGAACGCGCGACGGAACACAAGCAACAATACTAATAATAACAACAGTGTTAAAAGTCTACAACTAAGTCCCCATAAAGCTAATAATACGGCGACAGAAGTGGATGCAAAACAGCTTTCGGAATTAAAATCAAGTGTTCAGTCATACTTTCGTGCAGGACAGACTTTCCGCATACTGGCTCGCCGCCTAACTCCCAACACTCCGCCCGCCTACCTCATAGAGTGGGAAACCAACGCCCCCTAGTGTGGCAACACATGAATTTATTTAAATATACATATTAATGTAATAATATATTAAGTGCTTGTCTGTAGTCTAATTTAGTTGTACAGTAAGTTCAAGGAATGTGATATATTATTATTCCAAAGTGACTCGTTTTATTTTAGCACCTCTTTTTTCTTGATTAACAAAATTAAGGCCGTGTTAAGGTTTTTTTTTCTAGTCGTCCAGACGAAAGAAGAATGTTAAAATTACCTTTTAAAGGTAATTTTAACTTTCTTTGGTCTGCGATAAAAGTAAATTACTACTTTTTTACTAAAATGTGGTTTATCGGAGAACTCGACTAATTCTTATTAGATTGTAATTTACATTTTTAGTTTTAATTTACAGTTTCGAGATTACTACATTGATTAAATAATAATTATTAAATTTAAAAAATAGGTAAAAATTTTGAACATGTGTTTCATGTTCAAAAGTTTCACCTAATTGTCGCCTGTGCACGAAGTTATAACAAAAATTGCATTGTGCTATTGACGTCCAAAGGGTTTGAAAAATGGAGCGTAATGAAAATTTTATAAACTTACGCGTAAACACAGGTGCACTCTTCACATGCACTATATCTCCTGCTAAGTTGACTAATCTCGGAGTAGATTGGCCGCCGTAGCGGAAATTCGGCCAGGAAGACTTTTTATTTATTTATTAGTTTTAATTTATAAAACTTGTCATAACGCAGGTAACTTTTTTAATGGAAACCGGCAAAATTGTGCCTATATGTGTATACGTTATACTGTTAACACTCGCACACACCGATGGGTCTGATATCAGACAGGACCGGAACGATCAGGCGTAGGACCGATTTTTTTTATATGCCCATCCGTCGCATAGATCATCTTTCTTCTCATGCAATCGGGTTATCAGCCCGCATTGCCCTAATCCAACCAAGAAACAACAACACAAAGTTATTGTTACCTTGTGGAATTCGAATCCACGACCTTTGGTTTACGAAGCAAGGGCCTATACCACTAGGCTACGGAGGCGGTGTCTTGAAAAATTAAATCCATTGCCCACGTACTAGAAATTCCGGAGCGTATTTCGACACAATCCTAAGTAGTGAAATAAAACTGACAGAACTGAATCTCATCAATAATACATATTGACTTAATAGCTAATTCTAGGAATAATTTGCATAATAGTGTTGTTATTACTATCTATCTAATGATAAAGTAAAAAAACTAAAACAAAATAATTTTACTACTACCAGAGTATTTAACGTATGCGCTATAATTATAGCATAAGAAATATCTTGCGAAAAAAATAGCATATAGAATGCAGCGTGCTATCGCTAGATAGCAGAATAATCTCGCATTTAATAATCTTCTCTCGCATTCTATAAGTCTGATCGGATTCTACTAGATGGCTTTAGAAAGATTTCGTACTACAAAACTTATGAAAGTTGTGTGATAAGTTGAAACAGTTTTATACGAGAGCGCGCCAAAAATAATATAGAGAAACATAGAAAATATGCCATATTTTCTATGTTTCTCTGCAGTATGAAGATGAAAATGAAAGCCAGGCGGCTGAAATATGAATAGTGTTTATGGTCCTGATACTGTAACAGCCATTTACGCGCAATTTTGATTCCATCGATTCGATGTAATTTCGATGTCAAGATAAACCAGGCACTGAAAAGCTAATTGTCGATAAAATCATGGACATTATCGAATCTGATCGTCATATTCGCACGGTTTCGATTGACCAAGGGCTAAAGATTGCACGAAAAATCGATTGGAACCATTTACATAAGGCTGGTTCCAGTAAAAAGCTCGATGTGTGAGGGTATTGGCAGTGAATTATCTACTATGAACTGCTTCCCTACGGCAATACTCTAACTCGGAACTGTATCTGCTTCCCTACGGCAATACTCTAACTCGGAACTGTATTGTCAACAATTGGACCGTCTAAAGGCACCAATCGCTCAGAAACGGCCACCATTGGCCAATCGGAGAGGAATTATGTTCCACCAGGACAACGCCAAGCCATACACATCGACAGTAACTCGGCAGAAGCTTCATGAGCTTGATTGAGAGGTTCTTATGCATCCACCTTATAGTCTGAATCTGGCGCCAAGTGATTACCATCTGTTCCTGTCCATTGCGAACAATTTTGTTAGTGGGAAATTCGCTTCAAGAGAGGCTTGTGAAAATCGTCGTCTTATTTTATGTCATAATGGTCGCTCATATAAAAAAAACGGATTATTCTAACTATGGTTATCCCAGCCTTCAAGTTCACGCAAAAAAAAATATTTAAAATTTATGCACATTATAGTAGCGCAAAGGCGGACTTAATGCTAACGGCATTATCTGCCAGTCAACCTTGAGGAGATGCAAAACTTAACATAATAACAAAGGTTTTAAAAAATGTATTGCTTATATCTAAACACAAATTAATATATTATACAAAATACATAAACAGTAAAAGGATATTAAATAAATATAAATAATATGTACACATAAAATACATAAATTTGTTCATAAATATAAGTTTTTAACGATGTCATTCGTCTACCGATATTTTTTTAAGCACGTGCTCTTTTACTTTCCTTTTGAACACCAAAAGACTTGGCCATCCTAATTTCAAGAGGTAGATAGTGGATTTCTTTTTACAACACCTCTTATACATACAGAGTGACCGATGAGTCACCTTCAATACTATAAGACGTTATATGTAGGGATCTACGAGCCCCAATGCAAAATAGTTCGTCTAGTATGGAAAGTAGTACAAGCCGTAAAATATAGAAAGTAAATATTG
>JAOCPS010619919.1:0-10960 GCA_025505425.1 Graphium colonna | reverse complement strand
GTCCATGGGCGGCGGTGATCACTTACCATCAGGTGAGCCGCTTGCTCGTTTGCCTCCTCCTCTATAAAAAAAAAAAAGGTAAGGTGATCACTAACAATTTTTTCAAAAAAAAATTCGAATTGCGCGAGAATTGAAATTGGTCTATAATTTTGGATAAGTCTTCTTTTTCAACAATCAGGAAAGACACCTTCTTGTAAAGATTCGTTGAACATCATTTGTAGGGGTGATATCAAGGCCATAGCGCATCTTTTTATAAAGATGGCTGGAAATCCATCGCATCCTGCTCCTTGCCTCGATACGACACATCGTATCATATGGCATAGAGTTGTAGCGTCAGCAAGATGATCTTTGCATCGTTGAAATGCAAGCTTAAAATCAGGAGTCCACGGTACCGGATTGGGGCCTTTAAGCTGCGTTGAGGCTAAGACGTTATTAAGAGGAGCCTGAAGTTCAGCAGCATTTGGGAGAAAGCGACGGTAGAAGTTTACCATCCCTAAAAATCTGCGAAGGCTTTTGGCCGTTTTCGGTAAGGGAAAATCTCGCAGTGCTGATATTCGTTCTGGAGGTGGACGAGTATCATCTCTGGAATTCCGATAACCTAATAACGTAACTTTTTCGTCTCCAAAAAAGCATTTAGCCGAGTTGATAACTACACCAAATTTAGATAGATGCTGGAAGAGGGTACGCAGATGGTCGGCATGTTTCTCGGCAGAATGAGAGAAAATTAGAATTTCTTCAACGTACGAATAACAAAAATCCAATACGGAGACAACCTCTTATATAAACTGCTGGAAGGTTTTTCCGGCATTCCGGAGCCCGTAGGTCATATATGAAAACTCATATAGACCAAATGGTGTAGTAACCGCAGTTTGCAGATGTCATTCTCATACACAGGAATTTATTGGTAAAATTTAACCAAGTCAATACAGTAGACTTATATATTGTGCAACCGGCAAGATTATGTGCGAAATCTGCAATATGACGGACAGGATAGCAATTGAGAATTGTTCTGGCGTTTTAAGCGCGATAATCACCGCAAGGACGCCATTCATTTTCACCGTTTTGAGCCATGTGCAGAGGTGAAACACAGGGACTAATTGAAGACCGAGCAGCGCCACTAGTGACCATGTCCTCAAACCACCCAATGAAGAACCAATTATAGGTGTGCCGACGTCTACAATGATGAAATTCTACCTGATCCTGATCCCGATCCTAAATTCCATATGATTCCGGCGTAACCCAAGATTAAGGATAAGAGTAATATGGCAGTATGTTTGTATAGCACTTCCTTTTGTGGCCCGAAGGTCGAAGTCGGACGGACTGTATTTGCCCTTTAAAAGGCTTCGTCGGTAACAACAAAGGTCAGAACCGGTGTCGATAAAAAATCTGTGACCAGTTCCAAGTCTGTAACGAATAAACGGCGGCCGGGTACAATCAGTAGCCGCCTCTACTGATTGTTCTTGTCGTTTCCCTTTTCACTGGATGTGCAGCTGCATGGGCTGGTGCACTTGCTCCCTTAATTAGTATACTTCTTATGATGCCAACATATCCGTGGGCCAGAGCGAGAAGACGGATTTTGATTTTGAACGTGAAGCGAACCTGGATGTAAGTAATCGGTCTTTGCCTCTACTGAGAACTTCAACCTTCGTAGCAAGCTTGTCCAGATGACGCATTATTGTGTTCAAGTCATTTATAGCAGCTGGAGTATGTGCTAAAGTGTCCACAATGTTATCCGCAATTTCAGCTACCTTCTCTAGAGGTAGGTCTTATTGAGCCATCAAAATCCGCTGGCAGCCGACGTATCCATAGCTCACGGATAATATCGTCGTCCCCCTTTTGATCAGCCAAGGAGCGCTGGTGCCGAAGAAATGCCGTAAGCTTTCTATCTCCACGCTGTTTCTCACTTAAAAGTTGCCTGGTGCGTTGTTTCTTAGAAGAAGAAAACCGCTTTATGAGGTCAGTCTTCGAGTGCTCATATTTATCTTTGTCCGGTGGGTTGGAGAGAATGTCCTCGACTTCATTAACCAAATGGGCAACCAACTTGGACAAAACATAACCGTATTTTAGCGAATCTAGGGTAATATCTACCATCTCAAATAGTGCCTCTGCTTGAGTGAACCAGATTTTTGGGTTATCACGCCAAAAATCCGATAATTTCACTGTTACACCCATAACTTGAGGGTCTGTATTGTTACTAACATATAGGGCTGCGATTTATCCCTGTAAGTCCCTAATCTGCTTTTTCAGTTCTTCCTCTTTTGACATTTTGATATAAAATAATATAAATACAGAAACTGTAAGTTTATAAAAAAAATTACTTAATGTTAAAAATAAAATTTTGTAAGAAGAAATAAAATATAACAATTCAACAAAATCAGAACAAGTAGTATCATTCGTATAAAAATCAGCTACAAAAAAGAACCGTTAGTAGAAACAGCAAAAAAAAAATATGTGTTTTAAAAGTTCCCAAGTTCTTACTTACGTTTAGGCACTTCTACCTTAACTTAAACATCGGCACAAAAAAAAATTGGCTAAGAATTCGACGCCGATAAGAACCTTACTTATGTTAAGTTTCTAACGCAAAATGTAAACAAAGTCGAAACTTTAAACTAAATAAGTGTAACGAAATACATGATGAGTTTAAAACAAACTTGAAACGAAATACAGTTTTTAAATTGACATAGAACGAAATGAATATGTATTTAAAGTGTAGTTATTTACATAAGCTTTGCCAGATTAATACGTTGACAATATTCGTTCCCATCATAATCCTTTAACATCGTACATAGGAATGAATATGATATAAACGTAAACGTAACGGGGGTAGACAGTAAAGACAACCGTGTGTGCATATAATTAACGTAAATAATCTATTTTACAGTATTTTGGTACATTTTTATAGTGCAATTTAAGTTTTACAGTCTGTATACAAATATAACTTGTGGGCACCTCTGCAAATGATGTAATATTATTAAAATCAGATATATCCACTGGTGACTTCTCAAAGTTGAACTGTCAAATTTTTAAGATTATTCACATATTTCATTCACTATACCAACTTAGAACTTATTTAAGCCCCTTAAAAGTCACTGGAAACGACGATGATGGAAATAATGGCAAAATTTGAAGCTCAGCACTCGTGCCCTAAAGAAGCTGAAACACCCAACCTGGCAAATGAGATCAATTCTTTTCGCCGCTATGTCCAAGACGAGTGTTTGCAATGATGCATCAGCTCATTACGGAGGTAAAGGTGGCGACATAAAGATGCGTCACAAGAAAAAATATCTTCTGCTTAGTGCTATCCCGGAGAAATCTGATGAAGCTGTATCAGATGTTGTCATATCCATCCTCACAAGAACTTTAGTCTCAAAGATATTACATGTTCTTCATTTTTATCAGCACATAGATTGGGGTCTGTATCTAAGGACCGTACTCATCCCATATTACTGAGATTTGCTGATACAACACTCCGTTGGGCAAGTTTGGAGGATGAAGACATCTCTCAAGGGTACTTCTTATGTTCAGTCTGAATTTTTAACTAAACTCAGCCAGTCACTATTCCTGGAGACTAGTAAATCGTAGTCGTTGGACATGCATTAAGTATGGACCACTGATAGAATTGTATACGCAAGGCTTAAAAATGGACGTCATGTACGCATACAATCCAAAAACAAGCTCGACGAACTGGTTGCGGATCACAGCAAGAATCTACACGTTTACTCAAAGACTTGTTCTGAACAAGAAACACTTGCACAACTATCTGCGAAGACCGCCAATATCCGCTCGAAACGTCTGCGCCGCTGAATGTTATAGTTTGTCATATTTAAGCGTTATAAATTAATTATTGCTGCTTGGTTACATTTATATGCAAGTAGAAGAAACCTACTTGTATTTATTTTTTAATTTGACGTTTGATGTTTTACACCTAAAATGCGTTCCGATATTTCGACTTACTTTAATCGTCATTGCTGTTTATGGTTTAGTCAATTTTTATTTTTGTTTTATGGAATATATCCTAAATTTTCTTTGATAAAATTATTGTTCTATATATTTACCTAGATAGTCATCGTTATTCTTTTTTTTTATAAATCTTGTTAGGTCTTTTTGTTTTTTTTGGGGCTATTGTTTTAAATTTCTGAGATCAAATTTTTGATGATGTTAGGAAGGGATTGGAAGACAGTAAAATTACGGTCTTAGTTTTAATCGATTTTACTAACGCTTTTAATACCGTAAATCATGAAATCCTTATTATTGGCCAGTACATAGACCGATGGGAACATCTCAGACTGGGCACAGCTGACTGCTGGTGTCCCTCAAAGCGGAATACTTTCTTCTTTGCTTGTCAGCATTTTTATTGATTTAATTACTCTTCGTTTAAAAAGCTCTTACCACCTTTATGCTGATGACCTGCAGCTGTATATTCAAAGTACCACTGACAAGCTCAATGATTGTATTGCAACTCTCAATTCAGACCTAGACCTGTCTATCCTAGAATGGTTAAACATGTTCGTCGTAGCGGTTAATCCATTAAAATGTCAGGCAATTATTATTGGCAGCTCTCGACGTTTAAAATTACTAGACTACAAGGTAATCTCGCCTGTTGTTTATAATGGTCCAAAAATTCCTTTCTCTACACATTTAAAAGATTAAGGGTTAATTATAGACAGCAGCTTATCATGGATGTCTCATATTACAAACGTTTGCTGTAAAGTAAATAATGCATTAAGATTGCTTTACCGCTTCAAATATTTCCTATCCTCATGTACAAAGTTGTTGTTTGTGACACTGGTTTAGAACTGCACTACTAAAACGGCTTTGAAACGAGATCTTTGAATTTTATTCAAAAACCGTTTAGGCTTAAACGTCTTTCTTTTATATGAGGACTATTATTTCTTTTTTTTCTGTACTCGTTTCCTTTTCGTGGCATAATTTCAAAGTGTAAAAATGTTCATCACTCTGACATAGTTTATACCCCGGATATGTATGTCTTTTATATGCATATGTATGTGTAAGTATGTGTATGTACATATATATGTTGTACTACAGCGAACATATTTTATATATTATTACTTTTCTATTAGCCTTATCGTACCTCCTTAGTTTCTCTGCTTATCTGTTGGTCGACTGGTAGAGAGCACCTAGTGGTGTTAAGTCCGTAGTCGTACTCACTTGTGCATAAAGTGTATATAAATAAATAAATAAAAACATACGAAATAAAGGCTCGTTCTAATTATACATTTAAAAAGAATTAAACTAAGAATTATAGCTAAGTACACATTTAATTTAAAAGTAGATTCTAACTTTACGCGCGTATTTATTTATTAGTGAGAAAAAAAAAATACGACACGCAGAGCACTGGGCTCATAACTACAAAAAATACACGGAAACGAACGAGAAAAACGCAAAAAAAATCTTATCGGTGTTTGAGTAAAAGTATGTAGGAAATGTAATTGCGATAAAGTTGAATTTGGCTTAGCTGAAAATTCCGGTGACATAGATAGGGGCGGCGTCACAGCGACGCCCGCGCAGGCGGCAGGTAGCAACACAGCTTCCACGGGTCCCTCCAGCGAGGCGGTCAAGAAGGCCTCAACCGCATACAAGGCAACGCGCCATCAGAAACGAAACTATGCACCGTTTATGCGACGACGGCCCACAGACGATTTCGGTGGCATTACAGGAACTATTCTTGGTCGCGTCGATGCATTACACCAGCAAGGCGTGACATTCATTATTATAACCCCTATAAAGACCAAAAACTGTATCCCAGTGTAAAGGATAGGACACAGCAAACATTGCAAAAGTTCGGTGCACGCACTTTTTTACACCAGTTTTTACACCACGAAAATATCGGACTTGCTTATACTCGCGAAATTTTTAATACTCGGTGTCACCAATATGGGATTTGGTGAGTGCGGGAAGTAAAATCCATGTAAGATAAACGCACCCTTTACCGCCAGTTTAAGCCAAGTTCAGATTGATATGCAAAAAGAAGCATATGATAAATACATAGCGTCTTTTTTATTTTCTTTAAAGTAGATAACTTATATTTATTGTTTAAGTCAGATATAGAAAAAAATAATAAATGAAATATTAAAAAATAGTTTTGCAAAAGGGGTATGTCCCAAAACATGGGTTTGTTCTTATTACCGTTTTTGTACCACCTATTACCGACTGATACATAAATAGAACAATTCAAAATAAAAAAGCTCATGTGAGTTTCAACGCGCCATATTGTGGGTGGATCGATTATTTCTATAATTGATCTACTCACACTACGGCTCGTCGGGGAGGCGGACGACGAGATCGAGGCATGCTTGAATTGCATACCGCGGTCTCTGACTGAAGACTCGGTGGCGGCCCGGAGGAGTCTTTCTCTGGGGATCTTGGGTGGAGATCTCAACCGCACGTAACGGTGGTCCGAGAAAGTCTCCACCATGTCCACCCACCAGTTTTTAACACTCGCGGCTAGCGCGGGTGAGGCAAAAGTGACATCAACAATTGACCCACCCCACCGCCGCGCGCACGTATGGACCTCCCCTCTATTTAGAAGGGAGAGCCCGGTAGAGGCCACCCATAGCTCGAGCGCCCGCCCGCGTACGTTGTTGGCTGGGTTACCCCCAAACCACCGACTTGGCGTTCAGATCTTCCAGGACGGAGACCTGACGTAGCGCCACCCTTGAAACCACCGAACCAAAGTCCAAAAGTGGTCGGTTTGGGGAGAAATAGACCCCGACAAAAGCTATGTCTCCCCACGCGGCGGCCACATATCCCGGTACCCTCTATAAGAGCGAGAGGAGAAGGGAGTCCGCGGAAGACCGCGCCACAAACGCCACCAAGCCGTCCCTATCCCCTAGCCAGCGGCTAGGGACAAAGTACGGCTCGGCGACAACCGCAACATCTACCATCCACTCAGCCATGGCCTGCACCAGCAGGCCCTGGGCCGCTCTGCAGTAGTTTGTGATTGCCTGTAAAATTCGATGGACCACTCTCATTATTGGTCCATCGCAATGCCCTCTTCGGCCTGTTGCGTCAGCCTTAACAGTCTGCCTGTTGCGACAGCCTTAACAGTAGCGGTGGCAGCAGAGGACGGGTTGACGCCTGCGCTTGTCCCTTCTTGAAGATTTGACTCACTCGGAATGGACACAAAGCTCTGGTGTGTCCTATTCCGAAGCACCTGAAAGAACGGAAAGGCCGGCCCTCAAGTGCCCGGACCACAGCCACACAAAACCCTACGGGGAGCCGCCTCTTGGCCAGTACAGCCTTTGCCGCAACGACCGGGCACTCCAGGCGAATAGCACTCAGACCACTGCGACCAGGCTTGATAGCACCGCCCTGTATTGCTGCCGCGTCGCAGCCTCCTGTAGCGGCAACTGCCGCCACCACCTCCTCTTTTGTGACCGAGTCGTCGAAATCGGTCACTTCCAATGTCGCGGTCTTTGTTGGCCTGGCAACTTTGCATCCGCTATGAGCTCTTGCAACTTACTTGCGAAGAGTTCCGCATTGGCGCCGCCCTGGACTCCTGGAAACTCTGAAGAGTCGAGCTCCAGTTTGGGTCCGACGGCACGTCACCAGGCCAATACCCAATGTGGCTGAGTTAATGGAACGAGCCCGTTTCAGGACGAATTCGTAGGTTTCGCCTTTCTCTACGGCCTCTGGAGTGAGCGTCACTACCACGGCCGTGGTTTTGAAAGGAACAAGTTTCCTCCCACTCGGCTTGGGGGCTGTTTTTTTCCCCTTTCCTTTGCTCGTCCCTTTGAAAGAGCCGGAGGGGACATTCCGCCGTGGCCATGCGCGCGCGTGCCTGTGCCTCCTTAGCGGCAACCTGCTCTTCCAACTCCTGTTGAATTTGAGCCCTGTTCGCCATGATAAGCTGATGTTGAGCGTCCAGCAGACCTACGTCGTTGCTAGTGCAAGCCAGGAAGGGGTTAGCAGGCTTCATAGCCTTGCTCCTGTTTTTCGAGTTACGTTTGGCTGAATCCGAAGAGCCCTCCGAATCCTGTCTCAAGTAGGCCCGCTTTTTCGGCTGTCGGTCCGGCAGCTCCACCGCAAAGGCGTCACTGTCGGACCTCGACAGGTCTTCCTCCATGCAGAGCAGGCTCGCCGCAGATGGTGCAAGGCTAGCCTCCAACGCCAAAACGTCGTAGGGGGTAGCCCTGAGAAGGGCCGTTTGGGGTTGGGGTTGACCCTGAAAAGGGCCTTTTATGAAACGCCCGGAGGCGTCGCGCAAGGGTTTCCACATTTCGTCGAACGACAACGATCGCAATTATCCGTCCTGAGAGTATACGATCGCACAGTGTTCGTTTGCCGCCTGTCTGCCACTCCGTTACGGTTATCAGACGAGACGTTGCCCAGGGATCGCTGCAAGGAAACCAACACTGGGGCGATCCCGAGCAGCAACAAGTCTCGCCCAAATGCGCCAACGAGCGTGCGCGTTGGGTATCCCAGCTCGTGCACACGGCGAGCGTGTGCTCGGCTGAATGCACAGCGCCGGCGTGAAGTGGTGAAACCGGGTATCCTCACAACCTCCTACAGGTAACGGCCGAAACAGCCCTGCCCATTGAGAGACTCCATAAGGAAGTAAGTCGACTCCCGAATATTAGGCACTCCGTCTTGGAGCTGTCACTGAGATAGCGGCAGAGCTCTTAAACTCGGATACTAAGTCCCCGGGAGTAGCTTTTTTTATTTTATAACATTTAAACATAATGCATAACTCAATACAAGTCACATATAGTGAGCTACTTAAATTCTCACATTTTGGCACTGTTACGATCTCACTTTGCTTGACAAGTTTGAAGCAAAGTTGTAGATACAAACATTGGCCACAGACAGCTTTACAGAAGTACACTTCACAAATAAAAACGTATTCAAAACCATCTAAAAATAATATTTTGTAGCTATAACATTTGTGCTCAATAACCGTTTAAAATATTATCACTTAAGCTGAATAATTATGGAATTGGTGGAGTTTCTCTTGATCGCATCGCCTCCTACCTTAGTAATAGGACTCAAAGAGTCAACATAAATGATGTTAATTCTTCGGGTACTCTGCTTAATATGGGTGTTCCGCAGGGATCTATTTTGGGCTCATTCCTTTTTTTTTATGGAAAGGAAGACAAACGAGCAGACGGTTCACCTGATGGTAAGCGATTCCGTTGCCCACAGACAAATGCAACATCCGGGGAGAGTTGCGACTGCATTGTCAATCTGGGATATCGGATATTATAGGTTTATTGTATAGGATGCGGTTAGGATTATGGATTTCGAGAGGATATGAATAGTAAAAGAAAAGGGTAGACATGGCTATCCGGCATCCCCAAAAGTCATGCATACTCCGTTTTTATGCAAAAGAGTTATGCGATATTGTATTATTCACTGATGATACTTCACTTATTTTTTTGAACTGAACAGAACATTGACAAATTATGACAAAGTGAATTTTGCACTGCCGCGTATACTTCCCTGGTTTACGGTTAATAACCTAGTGATTAATGCAAAAAAACTAAATGTATTAATTTCGCTCTCCCTAATGTACGGAAGCAGAATATCTATTTAGTATTAAATAATGAACTCCTAAAATCTTCAGATTCTACTACATTTCTAGGAATAACTATCGACTCAAATCTTCAGTGGAATCCTCACCTGTCGTCTCTTGCAGGTAGACTAAGCTCTGCTGTTTTTGCAGTTAGAAAAGTTAAGCAACTAACTGATATAGACACAGCTCGATTAGTTTATTTTAGGTATTTTCACAGTATATTATCTTACGGCATATTACTGTAGGGCAGTGCAGCAGATATTAAAATAAATTTTTATACTGCAAAAAAGCTAAATTTTTGCTAATCAAAGTGTAGATTTCAGACACAAATTTGTTCCGGCACTCGTCGACGTGCTCCTGAGAGATATTTGTCCAGCTGGTATAAAAGTGTCTACTGTACTATCTGAATAACAAATCATTGATATGCAGAAGGAACACTGTGGGTAAAAGCACACAGAATTGTTTGACGCAAACATTTACAATATTTGCGTTAGAACACAAGGCCTCACCCTTGCTTTCAATTGTTATTGCCCATCGATGGCTCAGGTAGACCAGAAGATCACTAGCTAATGGACTCGTTCGATCAGCTGGTGATCCTCGCGGTACTTCAGGAGCTGTTAGAGATTTTGCTGTTAAAGATTAACTCCATTATTTTTGAGAACAAAGAGGTGACGGCAATCGGCCTGTAGTTGGACAAATCTGAGCTATCGCCTTTTTTGGAATGCACCAAAGCCGTTTTCCGAGACAACGGAACCATGCCTAAAGAGCAAGTGTGCCGAAAAATACGAGTCAAAACCGGTGCCAACCCTGGAGCACACGTCCTCGGCACAATAGCAGGGATTCTATCCAACCCACTCGAATTATGGACATGAAGGGAGAAAAACGCTTTACCGGCTGCACTGAGTTGGGCTTGGGCTTTTATTGTGTAAATAAATGTCCCACCAGACTCAAAACTCTTAAGAACTTTTTCGTTGTGTCTAGCAACTTGATCACTTGTCGGATAGATTCTTAATGCTTTCTCAATAGAAAATTCATTAGTCGTATCTGTTGAGATTTTTTCAAGAAGCATTTCAAGATGTGTAGACGTCGATTCTCCAACTCTTAGGGCCTAAACGCATCACCACATCA
The DNA here is from genome assembly GCA_025505425.1 of Graphium colonna. Classification (NCBI taxonomy): domain Eukaryota; kingdom Metazoa; phylum Arthropoda; class Insecta; order Lepidoptera; family Papilionidae; genus Graphium; species Graphium colonna. The sequence continues at coordinate 300 of JAOCPS010619919.1, read as the reverse complement.
ATAAATGTCGTGTCTCTTTGTTGGCGCATATTTGGCTTGAGTTCGACCGGACGGAACTTCCACCACAAATGTGTAGCTGGTTTCATACGTTATGGTTGCTGAAAAACTTGATATCCTCGTACAGGTAGTAACTGCAATAAATCACCAAAGAGTAATATATTTATGCCTCCAAAACATGTATCTTAATTTTTCAGCTGGCGCAAATGAGAATCAATCATATAAGGCATCTCAGGCGGTACCATAGACGTTTCGTCTATCAACAGAGACTCGACATTTTGCTATAATAGCCACATCTCGAGT
>JAOCPS010619808.1:0-10961 GCA_025505425.1 Graphium colonna | reverse complement strand
ATGTTGAATTAATTTGGATGTAACTAGCGATCTCTCCTTTTTGTTACAAAAAAAAATTACGTAAAAAATATAAGAATACTAGTTATGCCTTGCGGTGTCACTGTCTTATCATTTGTTATATATAAATAGCTTATAGTAAAGGCAGCATTCAAAAATAAATGTGTAGGAAGAGTAACTTAATATAAAAGAAAATGACTAAAAATATAAAAGTGCAAATAGTGTAACTTAACGGCGAAATCTATTTTTTTAAATATTTTAATATCTAATATGTTTTTGTTATCCTATTTATCTCAATTTATATTTTCTCATCAGATCCTGTTAGAAGAAAAGTTCTAAAGATTTCATGGTGGCAAGATTCTTGCTATGATTATTTATTTTAAGCTAAATACTGCACATTGTTTTAGTACATGGATACAATTGCAATTTAGCTTTAATTAAATAATTGTTTTTGCGTGCAAAGTCGCTATCAGCCAATTGAACGGTCTCCAATTTGTCCTACTATTGAATAGTTTAATAGAACAATTCTTATTTAACTATTATCTACGATTTGTCAAATTGACGATAACTGATGTAGTAGAAAAATTTCGAGTTTGTCTGTTTTCGTAATTTGTCAATAATTATTTTTACAGAAAACGACGAAAATGACTTTAACCGCCTGAGAAATTAACGTTCGTGAAACAAATTTTTCGGTTATTTTGTTTAAAGTAGGAACTGTAAAAATTAAATGGGATCGACTAGTAACTATCTCCTTTCAAATGAAAAAATAATTTTGAAATCGAAAACTTGCGAAAAATTCGGTGAATATACATAGAAAAAAACATATAGTCTAATTGAGAACCTCCTTCTTCTTTAAAGTCGGTTGAAAAAAGATATCTGAAGACTATTAAAGCTTTAGCTATCGGGTGACTCTAGGAATATGATATAAGATTATGCTGTCCGTCCGTCCGTCAGCGGGCTGTATCTCATGATCCGTAATAAGCAGACAGTTGAAATGTTTACAGATTATGTATTTATGTTGCCACTATAGTAACAAATAACAGAAATAAATTAAAAATTAAAGAGGGCCGTCATAAAAAAAACCGTAATAGTATGGCGTCCGTATTAATTTCCGACTCGCACTTGGCCAGGTTTTATTTTAGAAAGAAAAATCAGAAAGCGAGCTTATTTTTCACCCTATGTTCAGTTGTTACCTTGGCCATAGACAAACAACATCTGAAAAGTCGTTGTCTTTTCAGTGTTGGAAGACATATCAAGATAGAGTATAATATCTTTTTACAATTTTTACTGCACTTCTACGCCCTTTCTATAAAGTCGCCATAAAATAAAGTATGCATGACTTTTGGGGATGCCGAATGGCCATGTATGCCCTTTTTTTTCCACTCCTTTCACCTCAAAATCATTAACCCTGATCCCATCCTATCCAATAAACCTATTCTATCCAATTTTTCAGCTTGACAGCGCAATCGCGACTTTTCGGGTGTTGCGTGTGTCTATAGGCGATGGGATCTGTTATCATCAGGTGGGTTACTTGTCAGGATGGGTTTATTGGAAAGGATGGGGTCGGGATTAAGGATTTGGAGTGGGAAAAGAATAGGGTAGACATGGCCATCCGGCATCACCAAAAGTCATACTATTTTATGCTGACTTTGTAGTTGTAAAAGGCGGTGGTACTATCCCCGGGCGAGCGCGGCCGTAGAAGTGCAGCAAGAGTTGCCTGAAGTTATGCTTATTCACCATCTTATCATGTTTTGCTATAAAACGAAGAATTAATTAATAAAACGATGTTTAAATAGGACGAACGGAAGAATGTAGTAGAAAATATAGTTTTTATGGGCTAGAATTTAATGATGTCCATTATAAAAGGCATTTATTTTTTTAAAACTAATTTTTATCTGTGGCTTAAATGTAGGTTTTTTCTATTTATTACTAACACAATTGTTAAAGACTAATGGGGATTACTATATATCATGAACTCCTAGTATTTTCATTAGATTTTTTTTTTACATAAGTAGCTAGACTCTACGGTTTCACCCGCGTAAATTTGCTCCGATAACCATTCATTGATGTTCCACTTCTATTGGTCATAGCGTGACGTTATATAACCTTCAACCTTCTTCAATAAATGGGCTATCCAACACTAACAGAGTTTTTCAATTTGGACCCGTAGTTATTGAGATTAGCGGCAAACAAACAAATAAACTTTTCAACTTTATAATATTAGTAAAGATAGCTAATAAAGATGGCTGTTCCCGCGCTTTACAGTAATGGCGTCACATTAACCACATGTTAATATGACGTGTTCTTTATCCTTTATTACAATCGTACAAGCTCCAATTATTAACTTGTCAAAGTCAATTTGTATTTACAAGGAACGTGCAATTTGTTCGCAACCATCCATAATAATCAACAAATTGTTGTTATAACCCAGTTTCGTTAAGAGGAGCATCCGCTGTTGTACTAATGCGATCACAGAATTGACAAAACTGTGCATGTTCAACAGAGGAAACATGTACATTTTATTTGTCAGTATATATGGGTTTAAGCATGAATGGAATAAATGGAATAATGGTGGTAGAGCATAACATCTTTTCACAGCTTTTGCTGCACTTCAACGATCGTGCTCGCCCGGGGACCACCGCCCTTGAAGTCGGCATAATATAAAGTATGCATGACTTTTGGGATGCCCGTTGGCTATGTCTACGCTTTTCTTTTCCTGTTCCTATCCCCTCCAAATCCTTAATCCCGACCCATCTTGTCCAATAAACCTATTCTATCCAATCTCCCTGGTTGACAACGCACACGCAACTCTCCGGATATTGCGTGTGTCTATGGGCGACGGTATCGCTTACCATCAGGTGAATCGTCTGCTTCTTTGTCGTCTTTCCATAAAAAAATAAAAATTTTTGAGTACGAGTTTTTGTTGGTCTTACTTTAATCAAAACAGTTTTGTAAAAAACTAAATTACCCCTATTTAACAGGTAAACTAACCTATTCAATAGTTATAATAAATTCTTTCGCAAAGATCCATGTTGGTTTGCGAAAATTTGGTTTTTCCTATTACTTATCAAGTGAGGTTTTATAATTACGGTTTACTCTTTATGTAACTTTGTATGCGTTCAATACGATATTTTTTTAAAATATCAACCATTTTTTTTTAAAAAAAATATTTCATAAACGTGGAAAAGTATGAAATTCTTAACATGAATCCGTAAGAATATCCCAATACTTCTTCAAAGTTTACTTTCAAACAAAGAAAAATATACATCGAAATTGGTTTAACTGTTTTATATAGTAATGTATACAAATATTATACATAGGTTTTATACCTTATTTAGTATTGGCTTAATGTTACCCAGCCAATCTAGATGCAAAAAAAACATTATTTTCAGAAAATATTTAATAAACATGGAAAATAGAAAAAATAGCATGTTTTAATGACAATGTATCACCATTGCCAAAAGCTGAAACACAAGTTGCCTGCTACAATATAGTATAACAGTAACAACATTAAACATTGCAATTCGTATGTAAACAACTATAAAATATTAATTTAAAGAAAGTATCTATTAATCTCAGATTACGGATTCTAATAGCATGTTTTTATATTTCAATAAAACTGTTACAAAGTGAAATGCTATTTACCTACTCCATTTAGTCTACGTCTACAATTCAAACTACATTTATTAAAATAAATCAAAACAGGTACACTGTTGTAAGCGTAAGTGAATTTAATTTTATTGTAATTCAAGGTTGCTTTCTGTCATAAAGCGTGGGCACAGACTATAATCGTGACATCACGCAACAATAATAATATTTGACAGCTGGCCGGAATTACAGTGATTTATTTTTTGTTTCTTTTTGTCTATAGCATGGTGGAAAGCCGGAAGTGAATCAGATGATTTTACCGTTATGTTGGCAAACCCGATGATCACAGATAATCGTCGGTTGTAATCTCCTGTTTATTTTGTACGCACTATTTAAGAAAAAGAGTTCCGAGTGGATTCCTGAACATAATTAATTTGGATTGGCTAATGAAATAAATGACTCCAGACGTACTGATGGTCGACACGTGTTAGAGTGGAGACCACGTTTAGGTAAACATTGTGTAGGACGTCCTCCAGCACGATGGACAGGCGAATGCTAGCTGGCACGCCTGGGGAGGCTTACGTTCAGCAGTGGACGACAATAGGCTGATGTTCTTTGTTGTTGTATTGAAATAATTGGGAGAGTTTTACCTCGCCTAGCATACTTTATTTTTGAGCTTTTTGAGCGAACTTTATTTGAAGCTAAGCCTGGTGTGACACCTTGTCTTTTTTAACCGACTTCAAAAAAGGAGGAAAGTTCTCAATTTGAATGTTCATGTTTTTTTATGTCGCGCATATCTCCGCCATTTATGAATCGATTCTAATTATTTTTTGTCTTATAGGGTATTCTTCCGGAATTGACCCATTAAATTTTCAGGAAAATCAGTTTAGTAGTTTTTCTTTTAAATGAAAATAACAAAATTGGTTTTATGTATTTTTGCACGTATCTCCGTTCTTTATGAAACAATTTCAAAAATTATTTTTTTATATGATAAAGCATTCTTTACGAACCGTTTCATAAATTTAAAAAAAATATCAGTTCATTAGTTAGTTTTTTAAATAAAAATAACAAAATAGGAATGTTCGCACATATCTTCGTAATTTTTGAACTGATTTTAAAAAACTATTTTTAATTTCATCGGATCGGAATAGTATATTGATTTTAAAATAGAAATAACCGAGAAGATATGTTTCGAAAGTACACTTTAAGGCGTTTTAAGTCGGTTTTTGTCATTTACTGTGGAAATAAACTTGTGTCCTGTAAAATATTAAAAGCTGTCGGTCATATTATTATGAAAATACTAGCGGTTACACGCGACATTACCTGGGTATAAATTCTCTACTTCTTTCACCTAAAATATCAGTATTAAATGCGGATTTTGCTATCGTTTAGAAATTATATCACGAAATAAAGTTGTCCCGTAGCGACACCATGGTGATATTTGATTATCTAAAGATTTTCAAAGATTCCTTTTCCTTCCATGAATTTTCGTACATTTATTGACATACGGACTTAGTCATGACGTTTATGAATACAGCAAAAAAAGAATTAACCAAGTGGGTGCAGCCGTTCTGACGTTACGTACGTACATACAATTTTTAATTAATTTTTATTTACATAGTTAGACAGAAAACAATTCAGTGTTGAAACAACTGTTGATGTTTTAGGTTTAAGGAAATTTAATAAATAAAAAAAGTCAATAAGGTTTAAAAAAATATTAATCGTTAATATGACTGATGTACAAAAAATACTTTTTAAACGACGTTTGTCGTTCCACTTTCTAATCAATGCATGTTCGTTTGTTCAGAAATATAGGACAATGTCGATTTTGCGTGTCGTCTTTTTATGGCCCGAGACATGCTACGTAAAAAAAATATAAAAGTTCTATAATTATACCCGGCGGAATTGGCATCCATTGGTAATAGTAAAAAAAAAAATTGGGTTAAAAAGCGCTATTTGATTATAGTTGGCCGATGAAATATTTCAATAAATACCTTATAAAGTCGACATAAAATAATTTATGCAGACTTTTGGGAATGCCGGACTGCCATGTCTGCCCTTCTCTTTTCCCAGTCATATCCTCCCCGAATCCTTAATCCCGACCCCAGGTTGACAACGCACTCGCGACTCTACGGATGTTTAGTGTGTCCATGGGTGAGGGGATCGCTTACCATTAGGTAAACCATTTGCTCGTTTGTCTCCCTTTCCATAAAAATATACATATATCCTAATATTTTACAAGTTTTTGTTTATTTGTTTAAGTGTAAATATTTTCGGCTATTTAATAATCACGTTTTGACCTTTAAATGCCAAGTTATAATTAAATAAGGACTGGCACTGCGGGCGATAGCCAGTTAAGTAAAGATTTTTGTGATAAATTAATTATTTTAATGGTAGCAACAGTTATAATATATTTTAAATGCTATCGACATTGCCATAATAGTAAGTAAGTAACAGCATATTTTTAAATTATCCCACTGCTGGGCACTGGTGGGTAACGCGGTCCCAATACGGATTGGTGGACTTCACATATCTCAGAAATATTATTTCTTAGATATGCAGGTTTCCTCACGATGTTTTCCTTCACCGCTGAGCACGTGGCAAATCACTGACATTATTATTTTTCTGATGCTATTTGCTTCCACAACGAACGTTCGAAAAACATTTTTTTCAGTTATTTTGATTAAAAAGAAACTGTTAGACCGATTTTCATAAAAATTATATGGGCCCTTATTATTAATTATATATAAATTATATAATTATATTTATATATTAAATTATTATATTATTGTATTTTACTATATCATTTCAAATTAAAACAGAATTTTATTAAGTTTATATTCACAGAAAATTACAAGAACCTACTTCAACCGCCTTAAAACATGTATTTCTGAAACATATCTCCTCCGTTACTTTGAACCTACTGATCCGATTTTTTTCAGAAAAAAAATCAGTTAAAATGCGGGGATAGGTGCGAGCATTCCTAAATATTATTTTTATTTAAAAAACAAACTCATTAACAGATTAATTTTAATATCGAGAATGAACTGTGAATGGCATTAAGGGGAAATCCGGTGTAAGGAAATTCATTCTTAAAAGATATCCCTGGCGAATCTTGAGCACTATCAGCACAGCACCAAGAGGGTGTCGATGTGGTGAAGGTCAACAAGGCAAAGCTTGTAGAGGACTAATTCTTTTCTTTGTGATCACGTCTTTTTCGTCGACTGCCGATAGATGGCGTACGATGTCTTAGGTCGAAACGATGAAGACGACGCAACGGGGAATTTTAGGCTACTTTAGTACCTTAAAGAACTTCCATATATCCCTAATGCGGGCGGGATCCATAAAAGATTTTTCCCACTGGAGAAAAAAGGGCAATGTTTGCTGATTACTTGAAGATTAACGTATTTTGTGCATAAATCGAACGTGCGGTTGGCTTCTCTCATGTCTCATACAAAACCTGTCAATAAAAGGTATGTTAAGGTATGAATAAGTATATATTAAGGTTCCAATAAAAAGCTACAGTAAAAAGTTATTTCGCTATTTAATTTATTTAGTTAATTGATCCAACGCCATCTATTGGCAGTCAAGAGGCATTCTGTCAAGCATTATTTGTGTATGCGTCCCTTCCTGACTGAACTTAAAAACTGATAACAGCGCTACCTACTGGGATCACTGGCCGACAAATACTATATGAACCCTACACGAGGCGCTAAGAATGAGATGATCTCGAAATGAAGTTGTTATCGAGCCATTAATCATCTTAGTTGGCACGATTAGCAAAAATAAAAGGAAAATGCGCGTTGAAATAACAGTTTATAAAGCAACAATGAAATGCTGCTTTTGTATTTTAATACATTTTTATCTATTTTTAAATTAGTTACCATACTTCGATTTTTAATTCTATTTAGTAACTTGACAGATAAAAGGTGTCCAGTTTATGACAAAAAAAAACTAGCGAGTAGACGTAAGAATGAATGAAATTGAATAAACTTAATATGCGTTCATAGATGCAAGCTTTTTATTTCTAATTTTATAACTCTTCTTTAAAATTAGACACACGGTATAAAAAATGGCAGAATTCGAAATACATTATATGTTAGTTGTAAGGTAATTTGAAATGGATGATAGATACATTTATGATCAAGTGAATACTTGTTACTTTGATTATAGATGTATCATTTATATTGTCAATAATATGGTGCATACGAAACATACCTCCTGGTTTTACATGAGATATGCAAGCGCTCCATAATGATGGAGTCACATGTTTATTATACATTATTATATTATAGGGATAATATGACAAATTAAAAAGAAGGAATATGATATGATTATTGTTTCAAGTTTTTCTTATTAAAAATAATCATTATTCTTATGTATAAGTCCAGATTGAATAAAATTTCAAACTTAAATAAGAAGTAATATTACTATTTGATTATTATTTTTTTTAAAGTGACTTTTATAATGTATATCTTACATACGAATTTATAAAGTTTTATATAATTTAAAACATTCTTTATCATTCGCTCTTTTCGAAAATAGTCCAACACTATTAGTCAAGGTGTGGTAACATTATTTTTCTTTGAAATGTCAAGTTACTGAATAGATTTAAAAGTCTGTAAAAGTCGAACCACAGTGTTCAGAAGTGCCACTTATTAAATAGATTTTGATTGTCATGATTGTCATGATGTATAGGGATTATTCTCCTTGTGTCGTTCTCAATCTGTTTAGAATGTAGTATTAAAAACTAGCGAAAATGTTACCAGGCGTTATAAGCAAAAAACTTGTCACAGTACAGATACTTAAATGCATTAATTACCTCTTGTTATTTATATTCTTTAATATATTTTAATATTTTAGAGCAAAAGAATGAAAATGTTTTTTTAATTTTTTTATTTATTTTTAGAATCAGAGATGGAAAATGACAAAACAAAACAATTATAACAAGAATTCCGGTTTTACAGACAATAACAAAATATTTTATTTAAGTTTCACTTCTTTATTAATTAAACAATTATGCGCCAGAGCGCTCTGGGTCTACAAGAGATAGAGGGAGCTGGCATCGCGTCAGAAATACATTCCTAATACGGCCTCTCCTGACATCGTGTCGTCCCGACACGAACTCTTAGTGGGGCCACTGCCAACAGCGTCTACCTTTACCGAAAGTGTAGCCTTCAACTCGCCATCCAATTCTGATACGGATGAGTTAAGCGCACTGTTGGGATGATCTAAAGTTGCGCCACCCTCTGGAAGAGGAATGTCATTAACAAATATTCGGGAAACTAGGCGTATTACATCCCATGTTTCGTACATTTACTCGACCAACATTCATTTAATTTAAGCGTCATCTGTTTAACTGTTCAAACATAAGTCATTCTTTCGTCATTTTAAAATAAAGCGCAGAAGCAATAACAAAATACAGAACAGTACATAAAAGATATGCAGTTAAATTGAGAACCTCTGCCATTTTTGAAGACGTCTGAAAATCCTATCGAATATGTATTGTGAATGGTATTATGGTATAAGCCGGAATTTAGAGAAAATTCATTCTTATAATATAACCTTGGTAAAACTTGAGCACTACTAGCACAACACCAAGAGGGAGTCGATGTGGTGAAGATCGCGCAAGTGATGCCGTATCCTCGGACGACTACCATTAGATGGCGTAGCGTGCCTTCGGTCAATGCGACAGAGAAGGCGAGGTTCTCCAAGCGCGCGCTAATGCTGCCAATTTGATTTTGAGATTATATTGACAATATTATGACCGACATCGCTCACACCATCACAGACGCTTATTTTAGTTTGATTTTCTATTCGTTAATTTCGTGCAATTTAAATAATACTGGTTTTAAGGTGACGAACAGAGGTATGTTTGGCATCTTTTTCTATCGGATAAAGTTGTCCAATTGTGTAACGGACTTCCGACGGAGCTAAGAAGAGATCTCAAATATAAGTGGTTACTTTTTTACAGTTTTATAATGTAGTATTACAAAATGAGACCGTTTACAAAATCACATTTCTAGGAGAACCATTAATTTATATTAAAATATCGAGGTATATCAAACTCAAACAAAATTAAGCTGTACATACGGCCACGCTAGAAATTCATAGAAGCCCGAGGATTAGATGGAGTTAGTCTAATTTGTTGTCGCGTGGCTTAAATACTCCTTTCGACGGTCAATATCATGAAATACTAATCCACTAACAATACCATGTAATCTTGTATTTACTCAATTAGTACACATTTATACTAATATTCCCCGTTTTTGGAATATTTTTTCTTGATACTCCACCCCTGTTGGTCATAGCGTGATATTATATAGCCTAAATCTTCCTCGATAAATGGGCGATAGAAAACTAATAATTTATCAAATTGTTGCAAATGTTACTGGTATTAGCGCGGTCAAACAAACATACTATTCTACAACTTTAAAATATTAGTATACAGGATGATTTGTAAGCCACTTTCAATACTTAAAGCCGTTATATGTGGGGACCATGTATAAAAAAATGGAAATATCAAAAATAAATATCGATATAGCACCAGTTTGTTGAAGTATAGCAAGTATCAAGACGATGCAGGCCGACACTTTTCATACTCATCAGCTCAAGGAATCGGGCTACTAGCCCGTATTGCTAATGAGGATCAAGATTATTTTCGAAAAAAAATAACAATAAACCGACTCCAAACGCCGTAAAAGTGTACGTTCTGGAACATGTTTATTCCGTTATTTTTGGTTTACAAAACAAACTACAGAACCGATTTTTCAAAAAAAAAAGGACTGTTTGAAATATATATCCAATCAGAAAAAATTTGAATCGATTCAAACTTGCGGAGAAATCAACAACCATATATATAAAAAGCGAAACGTACAGTCGAATTGCAGACCACCTCCTTTTTCGAAATCGGTAAAAATTTGCTTAGAATGTAGTGATTTTCATTACAATACTTCCCCTCATCAACTAGCCCTTAAGACGCGTAACGAAAATGTTACTAATAACAAGGGCCACAAAATCTCATTGTCGTTCGTGATTACAAAGGGATCAGCTACGTCACACTTTGTTCCCCGATCCCTTGATTACGTGAAAAGATAAACAAAACCATTGTCATTATTCGGTTTATGTGTAGTTATTGGTGTTGCCAGTCATATGCCATTCGAAAATATTTAAATATGATTACATTAAATGTCGTTGAAAATCGGCATTTTCTCATATATACATGTTGCAAAGCAAGCAGACGGTTATCTTCCAAAAAGAATAAAAAAATGCAGCATTAGTTTCACAGATATTTCACAGATGGAATACTGCTCTCATCTCTGGGCTGGGGCACCGCAATATCAGCTCCTTCCATTTGACCGCATTCAACGTCGAGC
>JAOCPS010619697.1:0-10961 GCA_025505425.1 Graphium colonna | reverse complement strand
TATATTTTACGGCTTGTACTACTTTCCATACTAGACGAACTATTTTGCATTGGGGCTCGTATATATATATATATATATATATATTCCTAGTTTTGTCGTGAATATTTTCATTCTGCTTTTGTGATATTGAAACATATCCGAATTCATGGTTATTGGAATAGGCAAAGTGCTTAATAAAATACAAAGTAAATATTTCGCGTTGTTACAAAAATCAAAAAGAGTTAAAGCGTTGGGACAGTCCATAATGAAAAACATTACTCACGTAATAATGAAAAACAGTCGTTTTACTCATTGCCTGTACGTAAATATTAACTTCATTTCAATTAAGGTAAATTCGCTCATTTATCTGATTGAAAAAAAAATATTTTTTGATTTTATTTTATGGGTACTGTACACTATATGGTCCATACATTTCTGAAATATCTCTTTTTGGCTCCATGTCATATACCATTGTCTGTTTATTGCGAGGTATTTTTCTCTAAGATGGCAACACAGAATCGTTGCCATAACACGGCAGAGTCTAAGTCTCCTGAGCGTGATATGTCAAAATGTTATATATGTTTTTGTAATTACGGTAGCACGTGTATATTTTTAATTTGCTTTTTTATTACTAATATTTCGATCGAAATATTAACCTCGTCTTTCTTCTTAACTGTCTATCTGCTTAACTGTTAACTGATTTTGGTTTTTTATTTATTTGAAATATACACAAAGATAGTTTATAAACGTGATTACTAATCTTAAGTCGAGGGAGGAATTATTTATAGTAAATAGCATAAAAAGTAATAATATTTATTTTAAATATTTTTTATTATGTGTAATATTATAAAAAAAATATTTCACAGAAAATTTTGTATATTTCCGACTTCAAACGGAAGAAGTGAAAATTCGTGATACTTTGTTCAATTATTTTAATTTAAAAAACGCAATTGTTTGACTGATTTTCAAGAAAATTATATGGGACAAGTGGTACGTGATTACGTCCTTTGAAATAAAATGTTCTTCAATTTCTCGACAAGTAAAGAATTTTGAGAATCGACTCGTAGCTTGTGAAGAAATTGAGGAACATTCATACAGTCGAATCAAGAATCGCCTCCATTTTTGAAGTCGACTGAAGAGCCGGCAGGAAGTCGAAAACTTCGCAAGGAAAGGGGTTAATATCTAACAGATTCATACAACCTCCATCTGGAAGTACAACAATAAGGGAAAACAACCATGGAACGGAATTTAAGAAGCACCTTCTAGCAATAACATGTTTCCCTCGCACACTCGCGCGTTTTGTTTCTCAACTCGATTAAAACTTGGCCTCGCTGGGGCGGCAATAAGGCACTGGGTTATCATAAGCCTCACTACCTCTGCCCGGTGGTTTCGCTTGCGCAGATTTGAGGAACAAGTTTATTTTCGCAGAACAGTACTTTCGAACATATTGTCTCCGTTATTTTGATTTTAAAAACAAACTACCATGTTGGATGTAAAATCTATCACATAAAAAAAATAATTTTTAAAAACTGATCACAAGTGACGAAGATCTATACGAACGTTCCTAACTTTTGTTATTTTGATTTAAAATACTAACGAACCGATTTTTTTTTAATTTTATGGGGCTATCTACAAATAATGCGTTATAAGATAAAAAAATATTTTTCAAATCGGTTCATAAATGACGTAGATATGCGCGAACTTACATAAAAGAAAATATAAACATTCTGAGAACCTTCCTCCATTTTTAAGTCGGTTATAAAAGATATAAAATCAGGCTTCCTTTATATCACATAACTTATAGCTTACAAGTGATATACTTCCACGTGAGCAATTCCTATGTTATATACAATTGGAACTGTCCAAGGACAACCCAAAAAGAAATGTACCAGAATATGTATTCATTAAGAAGGTTCTTTTATGTATAAACACTCGAAAAGAAGAGACGAACAAACATATTTTCACGATCTTTTGCTATTCGAAAAATAAATATGAACAGACATACATACTTTCAGATTGATATTACTAATAGGGAAGCACGGGATCTTTGCGGGATTAGAATGGGGAAGAGGCGATTGCTCCGAGGAGAACCGCGGTTTTTGTGGACACGCGTTACCATGGCAACGGATTTATATGAGCCCGTCATTTGTATAGCGGGGAAGTTCCTTATGGGGTAAGGAAATGTCTTAAGCAATAAATCAAATTGTAATATCTCCTTGTGTTTTATCATTATATGCCAGAGCCTGAGCAAAATATGCCATGCTCAAAATGCATAACGAGAACAAATTTACTTTCACAGAAAATTACAAAAATCGACTTGAAACGCCCTAAAAGTGTAATTTCGAAACACATCTCTGTTATTTTGATTTTAAAAACAAATTACCAATCGAACTTTTATAAAACTTTTGTACGACCACTGTGGAAGTGTACCCTATCAGATAAAAAAAAACATCTTTTCAAATCAGTTCATAAGTTGCTTTGATGATGATTTGTGCGAACTTTTATATTTTTTTTTAATTTTATTTTAAAAACAAACAAACGAACCCATGTTTTTGAAAATTTTATGGGACTATCTAAAAAGAATGCTCTATCATATAAAAGAAAATTTTTAAAATTGGTTCATAAACCATGGAGATAAGAGCAAATGTACATAAAATTAATTTCATTTAAAAGAAAAAACTACTGAACCGATTTTTCCGAAAACGGAGGAGATATGCGGAAAATTATTTTAGTGTTGGATAGTCAATTTATCGAGGAAGGCTTTAGGCTATATAACATCACGCTATGACCAATGGGAGCGGAGTAGCATAGAAACGTGTTGCAAAGAAGTAACATTTCCGCGGGTGGGGTCGATGGGAGCAGCTAGTAATAAATATATATACCACCAAGAAAAAAAAATCCGTTATTTGTGTAACGAAATGAAGACAAAAACGATTTTAGTGTATAACGCAAAATCGAGATAAAAAAACGATGTCACAAACATAAGAAAAATTCGACAAAAGAATGTTAGAAATCTGGCCCAGGGCTATATTGTAAAAACGATGAAATTTCAAGTAATTTTTTTTTGATCAAGCCAAGGTTGGCTCCAAAGTATTGTAAAACGTTTTCACCGGCGATTCGTCATTAAGATTGCACAATTAATTGACTTCCATGAAGATAATAATGATTGTATTTCAAAGAAAATGAATAAGGGAACATCCTTTATAAGATGAGATTGTACTTGAAAGGAGAAATTATTAATGGGACAAGATCGAAACAAAATTATGAGTAATTTATTTGGTGCCGTAAAGATGTTGTTATTTTTATTTTATTGTATATTTAAAAGATCTGGCCAAGAGCGTGTCGGGCACCATACGAAAGGGTTCCGTAGCCATCCGATGATCCGTCCGAAATACACACCGACAAATTTCGTTTTGCGGTCGACTCCATACATTTTGTTAGAACAACTGTAAGTAAATAAGTTTGTCAAGTTGTATAAAAATAACTATGTACGATACAGAGTCCGCTATAGTTTTGTTTAAAAGTACTTACTTAGTGGCATATAGCATATTTTTTCACAATTATTGTGATAATATTTCTAAAGTTAAGGGGGCAGCCAAGCTATAATTTTATCTTTGTATTAAGATATCTCGAGACTGGAGGGTTTGATTCACATGGTTTAAAGCGGTTTTTTTTATTTTTAATTACATTTAAAGAGACCTTCAAAACGATATCTCACACGATGGGTTAAGTCGATTCTTTATTTAAAATCAATTTTCGCGGTAAGCGAAAAAAAGTTTAGTTTTGGACCTTCAACATACTTCTCCTCACCAATTTTCCAGACAATCGTTGCAGAAACGGCGGGGCACGAGCCGAGACGGACAGACGGACAGACATAACGAAACTGTAAGGGTTCCTAGTAGACTACGAAACCCTAAGAAGCCATATCAATTATAATATTTGATGAACGGTTAGCACAGCTGCTAAACCCTTGCCTATAGTGTCGCTGGTCGTGGGTTCGATTCCCAGAACAATTTTATGTGTGGCCTACAGATAATTGTTTCGGATCTGTTTGTCTGTGCATGCGGAATTCATGTATGTAAATCGTCCTTACAACACAAACTTCTAGAGAGCGATTTAAATTGCTATAAAACATTTTTTTTTTATTTAATAATTAATGATCATATAATAGTTATATAATTAAAATTTCAATTTGTTTATAAAGAGGATTGTTCAAATACTTGTTGTCGCGAGCAAACTTTGTCTTTTCAAATGCAATATGGCGTCACAAACTTCGTAGTTCGAGAGGTTAACAATCTAGATTATATGATAAAAAGTGATAGTTTCGTTAGAATAAATTGTAGTTCCATGTTTAGCACTAATATAGTTATATTGTTATAAAAAATAATAAAAAAAGACTTTAAAAAGAATTATTTCAGCGTCCATTTTATGAAAAATTATATGTACATGGTAAAAAATTTTAGGTGGTGGAGCGTAACATCCTTTCGCAGCTATTGTTGCACTTTTACGACCACGCTCGTTCGGGAAATACCACCGCCCTTTATAAAGTCGGTATAAATAGAGTATGCATGACTTTTGATGCCGGATGGCCATGTCTACCCTTTCCTTTCTCACTCCTATCCCCTCCAAATCCTTAATCCCGACCCATACTATCCAATAAACCTATTGTATGCAATTTCCCAGGTTGACAACGCAATCGCAACTCTCCGGATGTTGCGTGTGTACACGGGTGACGGGATCACTTACCATTAGGTGAACCGTCTGCTCGTTTGTCTTCCATTCCATAAAAAAAATGTAGTGATTTAAAGATTATCTCTTTACTTTTTTAATGATTTTACAGTAATCAATTATGATATATATAGTAGGCATGGGCCATTTAAGTGATTTTTCACTTGCTATCGGTTATATAACGTTCCCTTTGTAGGCAACGATAACGTTATATAACCGATAGCAAGTGAAAAAACAGTGAAACGGCCCATGCCTAATATATAGATACATTCGAAAATACTATTGTATTTCTGATATAAAAAGAATTGATTTGGGACGGGATAAAATATTTCACAAATATAGATAAAATCGCGCTCGTCATGTCCGCTAGGAAGCCCATGGATTTCGTAAATAATTACTCAACTTCCGTTTAAGTTTACTCAGTGGTCAATTAATATTTAAGGCGTGGTCGCCTACAATTGGTATGACACTTATGAAGAATCATGTACATTTTGACAATATTGCGAGTGTAGTGTACTTTCCGTTGGCGATCCTTAATGAAAAAAATAAAAAATAAAATATTTGCTTTGAATATTACATATGTATATTCTTTAAATATGATCCTCACATCTAACGTCCTCGAATATTATAGGTCATCCTGTATGTTAAAGGTTACTCAGAGGTCATCCTGTATTTCATAATTTATAATGTATTTAATTTATATAGTTCACATTTCTCAAAGTTTCTTTGAACAGTCGAGTTTGTTGCCGGGGAAAGCCATTTGGCTTATCACGGCCGTATTTCCAAGAGCCGTAACTGGTCCTCGTCGGTCTAATCTCCGTGGTCTTTTTTGTTTAGCGCCAGAGCGTGATGGTCGTAAAGCATCACACCTTAAATCAGACCTGTCCCATTTCACTAGTTCCAGTTGAGATTAGAGAGAATAGATGCATCAGGGAGCGCCTATGGGTCTGCCAGTTCGTTAGCGCTAGGGTTGGCGATATTGAAAACTGTCATTAAATAATAAATAAAGCACTCTTAACCGGATTTCGGTCACGGCGGCTAATCTACCCGGAGGTCAGCCAAATGCGCAGGAGATATTATAGTGCACAAGTTGTGCTCTGTTCCTTAACTCTCTTAGCCCTATGGGACCGATATCCGAAACAGAGATCAGGCGCAGCACCGACTTTTTACATGCCCATCCGAGGCAAGGATCATCTTTATTTTAAGGCAATCGGGTGATCAGCCCGCATTGCCCTAATCCGACCAGGAAACAACAACACAAAGTAATTGTCCCCCCATGGGACTCGAACCCACGACCTCCCGTTTACAAATCAAGGGTCCATACTACTAGGCTACGGATTCGGTTAAAACCGTCACTTAAATTTAATATACATATAATATAAGATTGAATTTCCTTTTTTACAAAGCAAGATGAATGAATTAATAAATTATAATAACAAAAAATAAATTTAGAACTTAACCAATTCTTAGCCACACGTTATGAATTAATACTTAACATGCACTAAATAATCCAAGTGGTGTAGTTTCCAGGATTCAGACTCGAAATATTCGATTGCTCTGGTGAAAACGCGGTAGCAGAGCATAATATCTTTTTAAAGCTTTTGCCGCACTTCTACGGCCGTGCTCGCCCGGGGAAGTACTATCACCCTTTATAAAGTCGCCATAAAATAAAGTACGCATGACCTTTGGGGATGCCGGATGTCTACCTACCTCTTTTCCTATTGCTATCCTATCCAATAACCCTATTGTATCCAATTTTCCAGGTTGACAACGCACTCGCAACTCTCCGGATATTGCGTTTGTTTATGGGTGGCGGGATCGTTTACCATCAGGTGAACCGTCAGCTCGTTTGTCTTCCTTTCCATAAAAAAAGAAGAAGTACTAAAAAGAGATTACCTTATTTAGAAGTATGTCTACCTCAGTAAGTACATCGATATTCGAAATCATTGCTCTTCACCAAAATGGACAACGAGTAACACTTTCATATTGTTTCAACGTCAAAATCTACTTCAAATTCTTCCATCATCAATCGCAGAAAAAAACCCGACAGGAAATCAGCGCTGTAAATTTTTTCATCACTAGTACACACACCATAAAAGTTTACACGCATTTTTATTATATATAGTTAAAAATGTACAATTAATTTTGTTCAACCCTACGTTACACACACACGCACACACACACACACTATAAAAGTTTACACGCATTTTTATTAAACATATAGTTAAAAATCTACAATTAATTTTGTTCAACCCTACGTTATCTACCGTTGCGGGTAATGCGACGCGTCGTATCGAAACGGGCTGTGGTTACTTGTCACGTCTACACTGCTCGTTTTGTTCAGACCTCGTGACGCAGTCGGACAGTGGAGCGGCAATGGCTGCAAAGCCAATGGCCTTCATACGTAAAACGATAACGCGGTGTACCGGGTTCAATTTGCTTGCGAATTTATGCTCTATTCCATTATCTTGTCGAGTGTGTTGGCAAAAGAACGAGCTATTCACTTGTTCTTTTGTGTGTTGTAGCATTTAAACACAAAAAATTCTAGACACACCACCAAAACGTCTCAAAAACGTCCGCGGCACAATGTCAATTTCGGCAAGCATTTTGGCTTAATTAAGCATAGAGCTTTAAACGTAATTTTTCCCGCTTTGCATATATTATTATGTATTGACATCCTTTAACGACTGTCTAAGACCGGCCGCATACGCACGGTTTGTTTCAGAACAGGAATCAAAAAAGTGGAGAGGATTGCATACAAAAAAATTGTCGGACATTTTGCATACAAACAATTTTTTTTCAAGCTGAGCATTCAGACTCCCGGATTCGCCATTTTGTCTGAAACCGTATAAACGGATTCTTTAGAGTGTTTTGGAGTGCGGCCGGTTTAAAGTATTCTCGACAGCTGAGACCGTTTTTTTCATGCTCGTCCCAAGCATCTTACTTTTCAGGTTATTGAATGATCAATTCGCATTGATCTAATCAAACTACTAAACAACAAAAAGTCACTTCCCCTAAGCGGGATTCAAACCCTTGACTTCCGGTTTGTAAAGCAAGGGGTAGAAATTTTTTTTTATCTGCAAGAGCTCATTCCAACAAGGGTTCCTAGACTAAAACGAACCGCGCACCCCAATAAGATAATTGTGATAATTTCCATTGGTTGACGACAAAGTTGTGCTGCAACCTAAAAACCGAATCTACCAAAATTTGGGTTTTGTTGGCTAAGCTTCGCTCGACTGCTAAACCAAATTAATGCTAAAGGCATTATCTCCCAGTCTATTCTCTCCCAGCTGTCTTTAAAAACTTGTCTGTCTGTCTGCTACGAGAGTTACGGAACAAAGAGTGCACCTATGTCTGCGCCTACACTTGTGCACTATTATATCTCCTGCGCAGTCGGCTGACCTATAGGTAGATTGGTTGCCGAGACCAAAATTCGGTCAGGAGAATTTTACGTACTTACACCCGAGATTGTTCGTTTTTGACTGACTTCAAAAGAGGAGGAGGTTCTGAATTCGGATATTTCTATTTTTTTTGTATGTTCGAGCATATCTCCACCATTTATAAATCGATTTTATTTTTTATTATTTGATAGGCCATTCCTTCCGAAATGGTCCCTAAAGAAGAATAGGTAAAGGAGTTTATTTTTTTAAATCAAGATAAAAAAAATCATGCATGTTCACACATATATCCACCACTTAGAACTGACTTTAAAAACTATTTTTTTTTTATCTGAAACATACCCTTCACCACTTCTGAAAATGGCCCCACAGTATTTTCATAAATATCGGATTAGTAGTTTGTTTTTAAAATCAAATTAACGGAGAAGATATGTTTCGAAAGTACATTTTAAGGCGTTTTAAGTCGGTTTTTGTAATTTTCTGGGAAAATAAACTTGTATAATATAGGATTATAGTCAATAAAGACATTATTTAGGTATGCATGTTCTATATAATGTTTCAAGTACGTCAGTCGGTAAGATACGTCGTACGACGCTTGGTGCATTCCAAAGTGTTGAGCGTGGGACTGTGGGAGAATGGGATTGCATCACGGCATTGTGTTAGGTGTGAGAAACGCCGCTCAATCACCGCTTCGACAAGTCTCGGGTTCGAATCCCATATCGTCGTATTGGTTAAATATTAAGTGGTTCAGAGTCTTGGGAAATCAAGATATAGTTATTTTAGATGATATCGTTTTGCACGCATGCTTTCAGTGTTTGCGAAATTTGAAGATTTTACCACTACCTTTCAATATAAAGAAAACAAAATGGATAAATTTATAAATTTTTTGAGGTGGTATAACATAATCTTTCACAGCTTTTGCTGCACTTCTACGGCATAAAATAAAGTTTGTATCACTTTTAGGGATGCCGGATGGCAATGTATACCCTTCTTTTTCCCCACTACTTTTCCCTCCAAATCCTTAATCCCGACCAATCCTTTCCAATAAACTTATTCCATCCAAATTCCCAGGCTGGCAGCGCACTCGTGACTCTATATGGTCGACGGGATTAATATTAGACGGTAAGGTCATTTCCGTACTTGTTTCGGTTTTGGTTTTACTTCCCTGTACTAAAACCGTGATGCCCAAATGACATAGAAACTATTCCGTTTGACCGTCCACTTGTATTGACTGATTTAACCGAAGTAATACGAAACCACAATTAACAGATTACAACTCAAACGTGTTTTTGTTTCGCAAAATTTGTTTGTCTGTGCAGCGAATAATAGTTTCATATTGTCGGTCCCCTCGTCGACTGTAAAGCGGATTCCAGATAACGGTGCTATTTATCCCAAGTTTGCTCGTAATATTTAAATGAACTATGGATGACAGTTTAATAATATGTTCAATTGGTTCCACGACGAATCATACAATATTGGTGGAACGAACCGTTTCAATGATATATATTTTTTCTATTGAATTGAGGGTGCGATAAGTATATGATGGCATTTTGAAGGGGAATTTCACCGTTCGGATTAAACAAAATTTAATTATTGGTTAGTTTGTTAATATGGTTCCAATACGAAATAATTGGCTCGTAATATAAAAATATTTAAACCTCGTAATGAAATTTCTCACTCCAGATCTAGAAAGCTTCATTGTTCTTCATTGAAGATTTGTGTTCTGTGAACTCTTCGACAAAATATTATTTCATTACAAATTATTTGGTGTAAACCAAGTTTAATTGAAGAATTGGTTGTGGCAGTGTATGATTATGTTACGCTACACCAACGCATTCAACTCCTTGCCCTGGGTCTATATAAATGAGGTGCTCCGCTGTCATGGAGCGCCTCTCTGTCTGTGGCGTATTGTTGAGGCCTACCTGACTCACCGTCGTATAGAGTATCCGTCGGGATTGCCACAAGACTATAGAGGTATCGTGTGGAGCTCCACAGAGGTCAGTGCTGGGACTACTCCTGTGAAACATAAGTTATGACTGGGTGCTTCGTGGTGCCTACCCCGAGGGTGTCAAGGTGACGTGCTACGATACCGACGACACACTTGTCCGCCGCCCGTGGCACTGATTTTTACTAGGCCACTGTTCTCGCCACAACAGAAGTGGCGCATGTGGTAGGGCGTATTAGGCGACAGGGGCTAGAGGTGGCGCTGAATAAATGCGAGGCTCTATGTTTTTATGGGCCACGAAAAGCGTCGTCTGCGGATGCGCACATAACTGTGAGCGACATCCGCGTCGACGTCAACCCGACAATGAAATATCTCGGCCTATTTCTGGATCGCCAATGGGGTTTCAGCCCCCACATTGAAAGCCTGGCACCAAAAATGGTGAGAGCTGCGACAGCGCTCGGTAGGTTGCTCCCGAACGTTGGAGGTCCAACCGTCTCCTGTCGCCGCCTATATACCGGAGTCATTAAGTCTATGGCTTTGTACGGCGCTCTGGTTTGGGCCGACACCCTTAATTGGCGAACTGCGGCGCTCCTGCGCAAGCCATAAAGGGTGCTGGCCATACGGACCATACGAGGCTATAGGATTATCTCCGGTGAGGCGGCGTGTGCACTGGCGGGTTCCTTTCCTTGGGATTTGGAGGCCTCAATCCTCTCGTCTTTGTATAAGTGGCATGAGGAAGCGATAGCCCGGGGCCACCCGCTGGTGCCGGAAGAACAGAGTGAGTGCAGGGAACAGTTGCGCTTCCTGGGAATAGAAGAATCGTGACGGAGGCTGGAGCACCCAAGTGCCTAAGAACTATGGAGGCCATACTTAACCATATCTTGAAGAAATGGTTGGACAGAAGGCTCTTT
>JAOCPS010619586.1:0-10961 GCA_025505425.1 Graphium colonna | reverse complement strand
ACACAGCTTTGAAGTGTCCTCTGTGGGATTTAACATTCATTAACCCTTATTTGCATCTAATATAGTATTTAGCATCTGCGAGATTTTATTTCATCTACTGTAGGAAATTGGTAATGAGAACTGAAATTACCTGGTTTAGTTTGCAAGGGTCTACGCATCATCTTAATAAACCATTTTTTTTGGTAGTTAGGTTTTAAGAACTTACCTACTCAGGTGGTCCTAGGGTATGACAAATTACACCTTGATTTTCTAAGTCATTGAGTTCTTTTTTAGTCTATTCGTTAGGTAAAATGGGATTCGTCTGCAGGCATCAATTATGATGTACGTTTATAATCTGGCTTTCGTTTTAATTCACATTTAAAATTTTTAAGACAACCTAATCCTTTGAGACGATCATTATTTGAGTCTAAAATTCCTTTACATGTAGTACTCGGACAAAATAAACTTTATACAAACTTTTTATCAAATTTAATTCTTTACAATTATATCATTTGGAGTATTACGATCCACAATATTAAAAGTAATAGTTTAACTTTATGCAATGTCATTCACTTTTGAAGTACATTGACCTACTATAGGTGTAATTTAACCAATGTATGACTTTGTTATATTATCCAAGAGACATCCTAATTGCAAATTTTTTGGGTAATTCGTGACTCGACTGATGTCTGGAACTCAATGACTGTCTGTTCCAGCTTGGCTAACTATTTATAATATGTGGTGTCCTAGACGCCTGTATCTTATAAATTAAACTAGATTGTACTTGTCCTACAAATAAATTAGATGAATATTCCAATATTTTTGCTTGTTGTCTTATGCACTCCAACTGTTTGGCTAGTTGAACAGTTTGCTTTATTTTTTTTTTGTTTATTTTTCATTGTTTATAACTGTTTACACAGATCACATAGGCGGACTTAATGCCTTTAGACATTCTCTACTAGTCAACCTATGGTGTGGTGAGATTATATGGCAAATGTAGGAACAAAATAAATAAAAAATAAGAACACCTTATGATAATGGCACAGTTTTTAATAGTTATTTAAGTTGTCATTTTTTTGGTTTATTAAGGTTCTGTTAAGCTTTGAAGCTAAGACCGAAATGTCAGCTAAATGACATTATTTGCAGAGAGATTTTCCTTTAATTGCATGCATCCG
Organism: Graphium colonna; assembly: GCA_025505425.1. Classification (NCBI taxonomy): domain Eukaryota; kingdom Metazoa; phylum Arthropoda; class Insecta; order Lepidoptera; family Papilionidae; genus Graphium; species Graphium colonna. Next base: position 9,807 of record JAOCPS010619586.1, on the reverse strand, counting down.
CAATGAGTATTTAAAAACTGTTCAGTGTATACTCGCCTAAATAATAAACAAATCGCTATAAGTAATAGTTGTCTTTAATGGCAATGGCATACAACTCTGAGAATAAAAACTATTTCAACTATTACGACCTTTATCGTATAAACAATCTCCAATCACATCAGTAAGAGTTATTTTAATAAAAATATATTATATTTGTAATGGCTTTTAATTTGCCACGCTGCTTTGTCTTAAGGTGCAGTGATGCTCATACCAGCGAATATTTGCTTCTTTGTTTCTGTGTCTATGTCACTCGATTTAACGACAAACTTCATAAAGCGTTGACATCATATGGCTTTAATTGGTTTAGCTTGCCTTCCAAGCAACGATACACTCTTTCCATTTAACGAAAATTATAACGCCATTAAACGTACAGTCCCTTTAGTGTCGTTATATATTTTACACTGATACGTTTAAAACGATCGCCATAAATAAATCTTAAACTAAAATTCGTAAAAAGACACAGATGTTTTATTCGGAAAATAAATAGGCAAAAGGAGCTAGCAGCGTTCATATGGACTTATCCACTATCGGCGTTCATGGGCTTCGCAAATAAACCGCCTTTAAGGTGATCTGATAATACTTTTAATCTATTTTAACCAGAGCTCTGACATTGATAAACGCTTTAAACCACTTAAATCACAATAAAGTAGTTGCTTATTGTGTTTTTACAATTTTTCTTCTACTTCTTTCTTTTTTCTTTTAAGTGTAACTTGGGTTGCCACCCGTTCATTATAAAGTATTGTACGTTATTTATGGTAATAGTTCTCTATACTTTACGAGGACAGTAAGGTACGCGAAAATATTTTATTTCACATTATTGCATTTTTCTGGAATTCATTTACACGAATAATATTAAGTCTGGTACTGTAAGTACTGGTCCAAATTTAAAAATAATTCGGTGTTGAATAGCCTTTTTATCGCGGAAGACTAGGCTATACAGCATCACGCTATGACCAATAGGAGAGGATATAACCAGTGGGAACAGATAGTATAATATATTAAATGTAGTACGTGTGAATGCCGTAAATAATTTGTGTTTTCTTTTTAATTTGGTTATGCAACGAGAAGTTATTTCACCATTCACTTCAATTTTATTCATGACTTTCTTGTCATAACCAGTCCTGTTATTGCAAGATACGCGCATACATCTTTTAACCGATTTTATGAATTTAAAGCATAGCCTTTTGACATAGTTAGAGATAGTACTTTTGACACAGTAAAATATTGTGAGTGAAATAATATTTAAAACAAGATCACACGGAAAATTACCAAAAACTTACTTTTGAGACTTTCGTTATTTTGATTTAAAAACTAAATTTTATGGGACCTTTTTTTAAATAATCTCGTAAATAAAAAAAGAATTTTAAAAATAGGTTCATAAATGAGGGAGTTACACGCGAATATACCTAAAATAAAAGAAATATATTTTTGAAGTCGATTAAAATACAAATCGATAGATACCTTATAGGCGGTAGTAGGTAGTATTATTTAAATTATTTTTTTTTTATGAAAAGGAAGATAAACTAGCGGACGGTTCACCTGATGGTAAGTGATCCCGTCGCCCATGGACACACGCAATATCCGGAGAGTTGCGAGTGCTTTGTCAACCTGGGAAATTGGATTAAATAGGTTTATTGGATAGGATGGGTCAGGATTAAAGATTTGGAGAGGATAGGAGTGGGAAAAAAAAGGGTAGACATGGCCATCCGGCATCCCCAAGTTATGCATACTTTATTTTATGCCGATAAATATTATATATATAAATATTTATAAAGGGCGGTGGTACTTCTCCGGACGAGCGTGGCCGTAAAAGTGCATAAAAATCTGTGAAAGGATGATATGCTCTACCACCTGACATTTTCATCTTTCACACTGACGCCTGATATTTTTAAAAGTTAAGGGACTGGTAACACTTTTGGACGCTTCACCAAAATTTGTTCACCATACTCGTACAGTTGCATAATAGATCCTAAACAAACACTTACATCCTAGCGATAGATTTACATTTATCCATCACATTTTCAACACTTTTTTAAAACTTAGCCCAGGTCCAGTCATCCTGGCAACATAAATAATTGGATAGAGAATACCATTTAATAAGTGTTGTCAGATTTGTCGCTACATAGAGAGAAGATAACTGAGATAAACTATCTCCCTCCATAAACGGACAATACCCATTTTTATATGCCATACCGTACCATACTGCACCAAGTTGAAAAATATTTTTTTTTATATTAACTCCTACAGAAGTTCTTTTCGAAAAGGAAATTTCGGAGAAATCGAAAAATCAATTCATCAGAAATAGTTTGTATTGCTTTCTGCACCTTGCTGATTTTGTGCATGACGCAAATAAAATAATATTCACACTCATACACTTAAAATTAAATTCCACATTTAATAATTAAATCCATGAAGTTTCATGTCGTAAAAATTATGGAAATAATTACTATATAATTTTGATCTTGTTGCATGAGATGGTAATTTTTTCCTTCTGGGATACTCCCTTCTTTGGTCTGTAAATATTTTTAATTGATATAAAAGGATAATTAATTAAATACGTGTAAAGCGAAAATCGATTAAAAATTTCAACCAATTCGAAATATTTACTATATATAATATTTACATACATCCCCATTGCGTGTCAAAATTAGCGTCTCTCCATACAAATTACAAACTTTATATCATTTTTTTCTCGAAAATAAAATGTTTTCTAGAAATTTCGCTATACACGGGTCTAATGAAGTATATTCTCTATCAAGGATATCAAGGAATCCAGAAGGAAAAAAAAAGTCCTATGACATTTTTTGGTATCGCTTCGAGCATTGTCATTTGGTGTCTTAAATACTGCTTCAGTAATTATACTGCATTAAATGGTACTGCAAGTTAAAAGTTTGGTAGGAAACAATATTTTATTAGGCTTAAGGATATAAATAGACGTTGATTATCACTTAATATCGTGTGAAACACCATTAATTTTCTTCTAAGACTCCTAATTTTAAAGAATGTTAAATATTCTTTATTACATATGAAAATAGAAACGTACAGGATAAAACCATAACTCATTTACTTCGCAATCGGGTTAGAAAGTAATTACCCAAGTAACAGATCTGCGCTCTAGATCTTTGCGTGCCGCTAGCCGGGCCAACTTCTTGACTCTGGGCGGCGGTACGGGCACCGCGCTGGACTCCATCGTCACTGCCATTACATCGTTACACCTCACAAGACACTATGCTCACTTGCATCGCTTTCACCGACTTACTCCATAAAGTTGTGAAACGTTACTAGTGATTAGGTGAATGTTTATCTTAATTACATATATATTCTCGGCGACTTTCTAATGAAATTTATGTTAATATTTCAGTGACAATTATAGTATGGATTTTAAAATGTGTTTGCTAATAGTAGATGTTTTACAAAATCTCGTATTTCAACTATTCGATTCATTTAAATAATCAACTTAAAAACCTCTTTTAGTCACGTTTTAATATTATATTTACTTTCTGTGATTTCTTTCGAAATAAAAGGACCGAAAACGTTTTATAATAATACAAGTTTATTTTCACAGAAAATTACAAAGACCGACTTCAAACGGCTTAAAGCGTACTTTCGAAACATATCTTCTGGGGTATTTTGTTTTTAAAAACAAACTACTAATTCGATTTTTATAAAAAAGTTGTAGAACTATTATGAAAGTATACCCTACAGAAAAAAAAATAAATCAGTTCACACATTAACAAACAAACTAATGAACCGATTTTTTTAAAACTATTTATAACGAATCATATAAATTTAATTTTCGAAATTGGTTCATAAATGACGGAGATACGCGCAAAATACATAAAAACAATTTTATTTCGATTATAAATCAAGTAGAAAAGTCTAATCAAAAAGGAATACATAGAATCAATTTTGATGAACAGATGTGCCTGAAAATTTGATGGGATTATATGGAATTATATTCTGGAAGAAAATAAGATTTAAAAAAAAAATAAATCGGCTCATAAATGGCGGAGATATGCGCGTACATAAAACATATAATAAGCATTTGAATTGAGAACCTCCCTCCTTTTATGGAGTCGGTTAAAAAATATTAACGTTATGGACTACAAATTGTTTATTGTAATGGTGGTCGTTCCGTAAACTTCGTGCCGGGTCAGCGGTGCAGATGAGACCTTGGCCTTCGTGCGCGACTGACCAAATGCGGCCTCCGACTAGGCTGCACCAGATGTGACTACCCTGAGACTATTTAATATACTATGAAATGCGTTATTCGTTATAGTCACGATTTGTTTACGCGGCAATGAGTTCATTGCTTCCTTTTTTGAATGTATTTAAAGATCTTTAAGATCGAATCTGATCGACCGGTCTAAATTTGAATTTGGAATGACTCATCAATGAATACGATTAATTTTCTAACTTGAAACTGGCAACCGTGCGAGCTGATAGTAAATAAGGGTCACTAGTAGTGATGTGACAGATATCCGGATGGAAAAGAATGATCCGTATCTGTATCTGTTACTTTTCCTGCGTATCTTTTAGCTTATTAATTTTTAATACATAATTAAAATTCTTTATATGGATAACTAGGTAGCAATGGAATCGTACTAAATTTAAATCAGGTTATTATTTTATTTTTTGAAATCAAATCTTTGGCAATTTTAAATTGAAAATATATACCATAGTAAGGCACCATACAAATGGTACATAACTATAAGGTACTAAATAAACTATAATATAATGCGATCAATTGACTTTTAATATTTTTGCTTATTAAAGCAAGAAAGAGATGATCCGATCTGCGGGTCTTGGCACAAAATATCTGGATCCCTATCTGCGGAAATTTTGTAAGATACGTACAGAAACTCTAGACTATAGTTATACTGTTGTTCTAGATTTTCATTACTTGAATATTGACATACTTATGCACACTTGCAGTTTATATAACGCCGTAAAAGTGCGTACGTGCGGATTCCAAGAATGCCGGTATCGTCCGCTGCGCACGCGACGCTCTTCCGAGAAGACGAAAAAACAGAATGCAGTTATCCACAGCTTCCGTGGACGGCACAGATAATCTATTCCGCATGCTATTACCGATGATGCAGATGCAAAAAGGTTTCTTGTGGCAAATACGAATCTAATGTCAAGTGCAATTCGTAGCAGCCACCGCTACTAATGTCTTCTATCGAAACATTTTAAACTGTTGCTTATATGTCATTTTCTAATTAGTATATAATCGTAATAAGTTTATTTTCACAGAATATTACAAAAACCGACTTCAAACGAAACATATCTTTCCCGTAATTTTGATTTTAAAAACTAACTACTATTCCGATTTTTATGAAAAAAATTGTAGGACCATTGTGGAAGTGACTAACAGATAAAAAAATATTTTTTCAAATCAGTACATAAGTCGCGGAGATATGTGCGAACATTCCTAAATTTTGTTACTTTTGTTTAAAAAACAAACTAATGAAACGATTTTATTGATTTTTATGGGACTATTTATGAAGCATGTTCTATTATATAAAAAAGAAATTTTTGAAATTGGTTCATAAATGACAGAGATACGCGCAAAAATACAAAAACTCAATTTTGTTATTTTCATTTAAAAGAAAAAGTACCGAACCGATTTTTCTGAAAATTTTATGGGGCCATTACGGAAAAATACCTTATAAGATGAAAAAAGAATTTTCAAAATCGGTTCATAAATGGCGAAACGCATATCTTCGCAAACATACGCCTTACTCGTTTTTCGTAGTCGGTCAAAAACTAACTTTTTATTATTATTAGTCTAGTTTCCCATACCTTATTTTAAAAAGGTGCGTTAACACTAATGTAACATGTTAGGCGACTTGACGCAACCGATGTCAAATCAGAGCCGAATTGATCGAAGCCAACCAATTTGTCCCTTCCCTAATACGGACTAAGCCAACGGAAATGCACACAATTATGGTGTCGGACGGCACGCGTCGCGAATTTGTATAAAACTTAGGACGTCAGTGGCAAATATTACATATTATAATATTAAATATACAATAAGAGTAATACAAAATATATAAAATAGCAACTGCTGAGTTTTTCGCCCGCTCTTCTCAGCAGTATCTGCCTTCCGAGCTGGCGGTAGCTTCATCACGAACATTGATATCATGCTAAATTTAAAATTTCGACAGACCATAGGAACGCGTAAGCGTCTATGTAAATAAAGATATTTTTTTGCATTTGAATTTGAATATTTTTGAGAAACCAATAATATCTGCATGAGTATCACCAGACATTTTCTAATGATGGCAGTGAGTTTGACTGTCAATATATTAGTTTTTAGTAACAAATAAAGGTTTCTATTAGAAATAAAATTGTTTCTAATAGAAGTGCAGATTGCTCAAGGCGATTCGCGAAATTCTTATGCAAATATGTTAACACACAAAGTGCCTATTGCATTGCACTCCTCGCAATCTCCAACAAACTGTATACCAATACAATACCACTAAGCAATAATCAAGTGAAGAACATTTCATTATTACTCAAATAAGAAGACACTAAAAAGAATTAACGCGATTGATTAATATGCAAATTTTATAACCGCGTTTTGAATACTAATTGTATGTTCATTAATTGTTAAATATATCAAAATTCGTTTAAAAACTCATGATTGAAACATTTGCTTATAATAAAAAATCAATTTCACGATCAAATCACCGATAAAATTAGCACAAGTACACATGGAAATTTGCTACTGCAAGTATCAAGAACAAATACACTTCACGCACACTTCTTGATACTTTAAACACAAAATAACGGCCGAGGGCAACACAGTCGCACTGTAGCGCGGCGCGATCGCAACTGAATCTGAAGTGGGCGACTTTGAAATCGTCACGTCTGCCGATGGACTTCGGAAAGATGTAATTTTAATGGGGGTCAGCTCAAGGTTTCCATTGCAGTCACTGAAATTATTCCTATCACCATCGTTATGTAACATTCGTATCTTTTATTTGATAAAATACTAAATTTTTTAACGTTAACATCGATTTTGAGAGAAAGTCTTCCGTCTCCTTTATTTCTCTATCCCTATCTTTCTTTCTCTTTCTTTATATTTTTATCTTTCGGATCCTGCGAAAAAACCAAATTGGTGTAAAATATACGTTTAAAACACAGACGATTTGAGATGAATAGATCTTGGAGATATAAACTTTACAATGAAAGCTATAGAAAGAAGACAATAGGAAAATCGTCACATCGAAAGATAGCGTTTTTTTCCTATATCTTCGCAATAACTACGTGGTATGGTTGGGAATGTTAATAAGGTATCGTATAAAACGCTCAATAACGGTATTTTTATATAAAAAAGAAAACTAAGTACCTACAACACGACGTATGATCAATATATACCCACGACGTTTAGTTTGTTTGTATGCAGAAAAGCGATATAATAATAATCTCCCAATTTTGAATTGTGGGTGGTCGTGGTCGAAACTTAATGATTTAGTTTTAACCGAGTTCAACAAAGGAGGTATATCGTCTGTAGGTGTACATAGGCTTACTGTTTTACTAAAACTGAAGACTTGTAATTTGAGTTGGCAACCATAGAAACACTTTATGGTATAAGGAATTTGCTGATAAATTTTCGATAAAAGTTTACAATTACTCGTTCTTAATTAATAAATTGAGTAAGACGTTTGCGCATTACATCGAAAGAATAATTAACTGTATAATAATCTATCAAAATTGTTTTTATATTATATACACTAAAACAGTAAAACCGTTTAAAAAGACAGCTACAATAAGCTTTGATTTATTGTTTGCAATACTACTTTCCATACTAGACGAACTATTTTGCATTGGGGCTCGTATTAAACCTAAACGTGTAAGCAAAGGTCAATAAAGATTAATTTATCTTCAAAGGACTAATTCTACTTTCGTGCACCTTATGTGTAAAATTAGGAACAACATTTTTTGAAGTTAGTACCTCTATTTGTACATGTGCATTAAGCTGTGAAAAATGTTATCCGTTATCGTGCATTAATCCTAAACAAACTTATGGTAGATGTTATCAAATGACCGATACTAAAAGATCCGTGAGAAATTGTGAAGTACTCGTTGATAAATGATGTCAAACATTTTAAATCCAATGACCCACAGAATTATAAAGTGTTCAGTGTATAAGGTTAAAAATTAAATAAGTTAAATAATAAAACCATTATGATTGCTTTTTGAAACTAGAGGACCCGCGATATTCGAAATTCGAACTTTTTATGTAGTTTTATTAAATGTTACGGTTTGTCCATTCGCGTAATAACGACGTGATTTATTTAAAAACAAATAGCCTTCTGCACTACTCTATATAAGCTGTCATGCCAAAGAACAATGTCCCAAAAGCGGTACCAAAAGTCTCATGCATTAAGATCAAAATTGTATAGCAATAATTTTTATGATTTTTACGACATCGCGCTTAATTGATTTGATTTTTAATTTGGAATTTAATTTAAAGTGTAAACAAGTATCTATCTACTTTTCTTTACGTACATGACGTTTACACAATCGGTCATAGAGATGTGGATTGCAATAGTAACTATTTTCTATGAATCGATTTTTAGGTTTTATCAAATATCTCCGAAAGCTAGGTTTTCTTTACGAAAAGAACTTCTGTAGAAGTTAATATGATAAGTCTAGTCTCTAAAAAAAGTTTGAACTTGATGCAACTTGGTACGGTATGCAATATAAAAATAGGCATTGTCCTTTCTTGCTCCTCTGTATGCCTTTCGTAGAACCACTGAAAGTTTTTGCTTCACGAATTAATATTATGATGATGAACAAGTTTTAAGATAAGTTTAAATTTAAATCAGATTAAGCCTATCTTAAATACGAAATAATAGTTGAAAAATTAGGTGAACTGTCGGTCTCAAGGTGTAACTCCCGTGTAAACTATATGAAAGACGCAAAAATGTGCAGAAAAATATATTTTAGCTAATATAACAGCTGTGAGCTAAGTAATGTTAATAAGTTTATGTTTATAAGAAAAATAATCTTCATAACATTAGCAACTAAAACCATCCTCAGAGACGTTTCACAACAAAATTCTAGCTAAATATTTTTCAGGACTATACAGCGAAGAACGCCTTAGAAGAAAACTTCGTATGTGCAGAATGATTGGCTAGTCACCAAGGATAATTAAGGAAAATACTCAGTACTCGATCGTCAACATAATTATTTAATAAAATTCAGGGCATAGTTTTCGATAAATGAACGACATGTGGCGGCTCGGCGCGGCGCCTGATCACAGCTTTACACGCAGTCGTCGACCGCCACGCGCCTTCGGTCTCACTCCGGGCAAGCTATGTCCGCTACGATGAACATGAATAACGTAGTTATTTTTTTATGTTTAGATTATATTTAGTCAATGGTAAATTAATATTAACTTCTATTTTAATTCTTCATAGATCCTCATATATAAATTCGTCGAGCATTGAAATTGATTTACCAGTAACCCTGTATATGACCATTTTGATAAGCATTTACTGATCTGAAAATAATTTATAACCTTTCCAAAACGTATTTTAAAATCTGTACATAAATAAAAGAGTTTCGAGAAATATGAAGAGAATCCAACCGAATTGAGACCTTCCTTCTATTCGACGTTCAGCTAAAATAATTAAATGAAATGTTTAGGAATCGAGCAATCGATCAATTAACTTCTTAATCTTATAAAAGTAGAGAATTGATGGTATTAAATTTGACATGGTTTCTTAATAATACAGTTATTTATTTTTGTTA
>JAOCPS010619476.1:0-10962 GCA_025505425.1 Graphium colonna | reverse complement strand
TAATATTACAAAAAGCCAATCTGGAGACAGTCAAAGTAGTCTGGAAAAAATTGTAGTTTGAGAAGTTTACAAAAACATTGCTACTTTAAGAAGCAAAAGTTGAAGAAGCTAGATAATATCAAACACTTAAGATCGTAATATTGTAAGTTGAAATTTAAAAACATATTGCGAAATAAACATTTTGCGAAATTTTCCTTGTTGTTTACCATCCTTACAGCTAAATCAAAGTTTTTTACAAGATTATGCTTACAACTTGTTTTAAGGGTTATAAAAAGTGAGCAGAAAAAAAATTAGGGATAAAATTAAGATAAGTATGGGACAGTCTTATTTTTTTTAAGTAAAATAATAAAATAAATCTAATTTATCAGAAACCTATATAGATATGGTATATAAAGCTACGTAGTTTGAGTCAATGAGAACATATTTGAGATATAAATTGAAGTCAAGATCTATAGACACTCCGGAAATTAATTTAAAATAATTATATTAGGATACTCGGGGGTAGGTGCATAAAAAGTTCGGATGCTAGTTTACGTTGCTCTCTATATTTTAATTAAAATTTTACACTTTTTGGCTGATTAAAAGCTCAATTCCGATTTAAAATAGTTACTGAAAGTACTACTTACATTAGCAGCTCATTTTATGTAACATTATATCGCAAGCATATCAACCACCTGCCAGCTTAACATTAGCACAACACATTTTTGGAACTGTCAAATAACTTACACCAAAATGGCTAATGTATCTAAGATTTTATGAACATAAAATATAGTGGAAGAAATCATTATGAAAAAACTTAAGAAACTTCAAGAACAGATCACTAATACAGGGTCTTCTAAGGACACTATAGCCAAAGTTACAGATGAGCTCCGAAACTTACGTGAGATAATTTTTAATATACTCAGTCTACTTCGGCAGCAAATAATGGAGTGTGTGAAACAAGTTTATGAACTAGACATACGCAATCGAAAGAAAGCTCTCATAGTTGCTGGTATACCCGAGACGGATAAAGAGGACTGCACTCAACTTATTCTTCAGGTTAACACCAAATTGGGCCTAGATAAAGTCAATAGTTCTTCCATCAAAGTGTGCCATCGACTCGGGTCACTAAGTAAACAACATAAATGGCCAATTTTGATCAGGTTCACTAATATGGATGTCAGGATGGATGTATGGAAAGCAAAAACCAAATTAAAGGGGTTTTCTATATCCGTGAAGGAATTCCTGACTAGAATTAGACAGGCAGTCTTCACCAAAGCGCGCCTTCATTTTGGGATGCGTTCTGTTTGGACGCAGGGCAGCGTAATATGTATGAAAACTTCTAGTGGCAGCAGATACATAGTAACTACGGAGGAAAAGTTTATCTTAATCACAAATAAGCATCCGAAGGCTGCTGGAAAGTCATCCACTTAAGATACCTCAGGTGATGGCAAGGCCTATAAAGTATATTTAAAGGTCTTGCCATCTTTTACATTAATCTATAAACGGTTGATTTACATTAGTCTTTTATACTTCATATATTAATATTTTTTATTAAAACTTACCTTTTAATATTTTGTTTCCTTTAAAATTGTAATTGTAAAATGTTGTAATATTTCCTTTTCTTGCTGTCGTTATACCCTTTTTATTTGTCATGAAATATAGTTGACTTTTTAAATAAATTAAATTGAGTAGTATACACAGTATAGACAGTGTTAAGTCTGCAGAATTTATTAATTTATGTTTATATATGTTTGTTTATTTGTCATTCTGAACAATTAGTATCTGACGTTTGGTGACCTTTGCATAGGTAACATGAACAGCTATAGTTGCGTTCCGCTTTAATGTTTAATGCTGGAGACATTCCGAAATACATTGCAGCGGTACAATTATGTTAGGATGAATTATAAGTTACCGTTAATAGTATATAATATTTAAGCTATTATTTTACATCTTTCTTGTTTTTGTTTTATTTACCTTTTTTTTGGAAATTTGTTTATGATACTGTTTGTTTATTACATGAATGTCTGATCATATTGTAGATTGTGCTCGTGTGTTCTGGCTGGTGGTACGAAGATTATTGCGTTACTAATAATTGCTGCACATTTTTATTTTTAGTATTGCTTTTTATATATAATATTGAGATTTTTGAACATAAATTTTCAAATAAAGAAAGGGATGAGCTCATGAATATTTTCCACATAAACGCGCATAGAGATTCGTTCATTATAAGCTTCCACCAGCTCGAAAAGCAGATTCTACTGAGAAGAGCTGGCGAGATACTCATCAGTTGCTCTTTTAAATTTTGCACATACACAATGATATTTGTCTTAAACCTACATGTTACTCGTGTAACAGTACTATGACCACACAGTTGTGTCATCAAAGTATTCAGCAATGCTATAATTAGCTTTACTTCAAAGTGTATTTTTTAATTTAACATAATGTACACGCAATCTTTATTTCCGAGAGTTGGCTTAAACCCAATTTACCGTCTACCTTATATTCTCTACCTAATTATATTTTAATTAGAAATTACTATTTGGGGAGAAAAGGAGAAGGGAAGGCGGTGTACCTCAGGCATGACATCGCTCATAAAATCAATATTTTTTAGTAGCCAATGCTACTTCCCCAGCTGAGTACATTTTCCGTTAATCTTAAGGGTGCTAAAATTATTTAAGCTGAGGTATGCTGCCCTCCAAATGTCGATTACTTCACTGATTTTGAATCGGTTCGAATTATGAACACCACGTCATCGATTTGGGGCGATTTTAACAACAATCTCCTAGCACTTAAATCTCCCCATACACTCAAGCTCCGTCATATTATTGAGTCTTGTCGTCTTCACACATTGCCTCTTCAAGCTCCCCACCATAATCTTTCCAGTGAAGAAACTTGGCTCGCCTTAATCCTTTCGTTTAATCGTTCTATGATCTCCCTTTATGGGCAACATCCTGCCCCTGGTTTCTCTCATCATGACCTAATTTTCGTTTCATACATCCTAAAACCTCCTAAAACTGAGTCCAAGGTTCAGCATGTGCCTTCTTTTGCAAGGATAGATATGGAGTGATTACTTAAAGAGGCAACTAAATAGAAATTGGAGTCTGTGATGGATAGTGACTCCATAGACGACAAAATTCACCTTTTCAACACTTTGGTCATTGGGCTTTATGTCATTCACGCTCATATTAAGAAAGTTAAACTGAAGCGTCCACAAGTACCTTGGTAGAATGAAGGCATATGCATGGCTATGAGACGAAGAGACCGTGCCCTTCGAAAATATATATAAGAGTGGACGGAAGAGCACTGGTCATTTTACAAATCTGCAAGGAACCGGTGTAACCAGATGATACGTAATGCTAAACGCCGACACATTCTTGATAATATTTAATCCTCAACTCGTACCGATATTTGGAAATTCCTTGGAACACTAGGTATCGGTAAGTCGCGTTTATTAAACCTTCCCAGCTCAATCGGTTTAGATGACTGAAACGAACATTTCATTACCTATTCTTTCATATATAATCAAACGATCACTGAATGTTTTTCTTACTTAAATGGTTTGACGCGTCCTAATATTGACTCATTCTATTTTTCTTTAGTCACTTCTGACGAGGTCAAAAAAGCTATCTTTGACATCAAGTCTAATGCAGTTGGATGCGATAGTGTTGGTCGACGCATGATATTCCCAATCCTAGAATACCTCCTCCCAGTCATTACCTATAACATTAAGTTTTCTTCGGATAATGGATCTGTCCCCAATATATGGCGTAAAGCATGTATCAGTCCAATTCCAAAATGTTCCAATACTGTTGCTCTCGTTAATTATTATTAAATATTAAAAAACAGATATATCTCGATTTTGCCCTTCCTCTCCAAGGTATTTGAGTTTTGTGTTCATAAGTAACTATCTTGTTTCATTTTTTCAAACAATTTAATAAGCCCTTTACAATCTGTATTAGGACCCGGCCACAGTACCATCACTGCCCTCCTTAAAATGACCAGCGATATTAGAGCTGGAATGGAAAAAGCGAATGGAACAGTTCTGATTTTAATAGATTTTTTGAATGCTTTTGACACCATCAGTCACGATATCCTGCTTGTAATCCTCTCTCTTTGATGATTCCTAACCGAGTTCTGAAATGGTTTTCTTCTTATCTTCGTGGACGACAACAGTCTGTGATTGTAGATGCATTATTATCTAGATGGCTCAATCTTATCGACGAACGAAAATTTCTTGCCTGAACGAACGAAAATAACGCTCGTGGAGGCCTTAATCCTTTCTGTTATCGACTTTAGTGAAATGTGCTATTTTGACCTGAATGCAGATCACCTCAACAAACTTGAGTGATTTCTGAATAACTGCATTCGATTCGTTTTCAATCTTCGAAAATATGACCATGTTTCCGCACACCGCGCCCGACTTCTGTGGTTGCCGATACGTCAAAGATGCTCTCTACGTGCACTCTCAAGTTCATATTCGTTCCTAGGTACCTCATCTACCCCGCATCACATATCATGTCATTTTCAATATATTTTTGAGGTCAGTAAGAAAAATCTTCGCTCATCGCAAAATCGTCTTCACCATTCTGACTTCATGCATTCTTAATTTTTATCCAATATGTGCTTATGTGGAACTTGCTACTTCAGGATGGCTAAAAATATTCTGGAGTTTAAAAGAAAAGTTCAAAAGAACTTTCTAGAGAATATATATATGTGTGTGTGTGTGTGTGTATGTGTGTGTGCGCGTGTGTGTGCGTGTGTGTGTTCAAAGATTAAATTTTTAGTTCTTATTTATTTTCTGTACACCTACTTGATTTTTCTCTGTATCATTCTAAGGTCGACTGAAAGAAAACGCCATATGCATTAAGTCCACCCTTGTACAAAATAAATAAATCAATGTGTAGTACTCCTGAAGAAATTTTGCCTATGTGGCCGTACACAGATCCATCCCATTGTTTAATACTTTTCTTCTTCTCTGCACCACCCAAAGGTCGACTGGAAGAAATTGCCTTTGGCATTAAGTCTGCCTATGTACAGAATATGTGCAAAAAGCATAAATAAATAAAAATAAAAAATGCAAAACCAAGTAAGGGCTTAGCACAAAGCTTTGGTGAACAACTACGGTAATCAGGAAGGGATTTGTATAGCCTACGATGGTTTTGACTACGGCTTCAGTGTTGGCGTACATGTGCCGTATAATTCTAATGTGCACTTCGGGCACAGACTTTCATCTCAGAGCCCATCAGATTATCTCGCCAGTGACACTGTCAAAAGCTCTCTGCAGGTCTTAAATGCGTAATGCAGAGGTCGATCCAGTCCTCCAAGAGTCCTACTGCAGTGGGACTCCTAGAGGACTCTGAGGGCAAAAATGGATCTAAGGTACTGCAGCCCAGCCTGAAACCGTATTGGCACTCCAACACGGTCCATTCTTGGCGAGGCCTCTTATCTACAATCCTTTCAGGAAGCTTCATTGTGTGGCTCATGAGTTTAATATCTCTATCGTTGCCGCACTCTTGCACACTGCCCTTTTCTTTATATATTGGCGTAACAATGTTTACGCGCCACGCGTCGGGTACAAATCCCGTTTTTAGGATCTTGTTGAATAGTTCAGTGAGCAAGAGTACGCTTTAGGTCCTCATTGTTTTCCAATTTTCAATGGGTATTCCATCTTGGCCAATAGCTTTCCCGTTCTTCATATGGGACATAGACCTCTTCACTTCTTCAAGCGTAATCGGTCCTATCAATCCAAAGTTTGCAGAAAGCTTTGGTGGTTATTACTCGTTATTACCTTTATTACGTAGTTATTGGCTTTATTAGACAGTTTTATCCCAGTGACAGTACCAACAGTCTTTAATAGTTTGTGCACTTGTGAGCAACATGCCGTGAAAATTTTTATGGCGACACACTTTGTCACATCTAAACTGGCTCGACTCCGCGACTTAGCCAGCTTATAGAAAAGCTTCTGCCCCTTCACAGTATCTAGCGTGTTAAAGAATGGAGCCAGCTGAGTTGACCGGGTCGTTGCGACTGTTGCTTTAGCTCGCCGTTTTGCCCCGAAGTACTCTTCTTTATCCGATGGTAAGTTACTCTGCTGCCACTTTTTAAAACATGCCATTTTGTTCCTGACGGCTTCCCGCACCTCATCACCAACTTTGTCTATTCTTGGGCCGCCTTTCGACGTACCGAGTACTGTTTGCCCAAGTTTGCGGATGGACTTTTGCAACTTGGACCAGAGCTGATTGGTGGTTTCACCTTTTGCGCTCCAAACAAGGCGTTTGGCTGCCTCCATAAACTCCTGGCCCTTTATTTTAAGATTCCACCACGTAAAAGATGGCTTGCAAAGTTCCGCTATAAGCCGCCTACCGATTACTCGGATATCCATGACCAGAATTTGGTGCTGTGCAGTGAGGCATTCCCCTTGGATGACTTTGCACTGAGACACAAAGCCAATGTCACGTCTTCGAATCAATAGGTGGTCGATCTGTGATTGGTGAAGGCCACTTTTGTAAGTTGTAAAGTGTTTGGGTCTCTTCTGAAAGAAGATATTAACCACGGTTAAATCGAGACTTTGATCCCCGTCATCTGATGCCCTGCAGGAATGCTACGTGAACGCGGTGCCTGTGGAGCAGATCAGCCTCCAAAAACTGTCTTATAAAGCCAATAATCACGATAAAGAGCCAATAACAAGTAATAACCACCAAAGCTTTCTGCAAGCTTTGGATTGATAGGACCGATTACGCTTGAAGAAGTGAAGAGGTCTATGTCCCGTACGAAGAACGGGAAAGCTATTGGCCATGATGGAATACCCATTGAAACTTGGAAAATAATGGGGACCCAAGGCGTAGGCCCACTGCAGTACGACTCCTGGAGGACTGGACCAACCTCTGCATTACGCATTTTTAGACCTGCAGAGGGCTTTTGACAGTGTCCCTCGTGAGATAATCTGGTGGGCTCTGAGATGAAAGTCTGTGCCCGAAGTGCACTTTAGAATTATACGTACGGCAACACTGAAGCCGTAGTCAAAACCATCGTAGGCCATACAAATCACTTTACGACTACCGTAGTTGTTCACCAAGGCTCTGTGCTAAGCCCTTACTTGGTTTTACATTTTTTTAACTTTATTTATTTATGCTTTTTGCACATATTCTGTACATAGGAAGACTTAATCCCAAAGAAAATTTCTTCTAGTCGACCTTTGGGTGGTGCAGAGAAGAAACGGTAAGTGCACTGATACAAATTTTAAGCCAACCTAATCTCTCGAGAAAGCGCATTCCACAAAGCAAAGAACTGGAAAAAGAGTGCATGAAGTCAGAACAGTGAGAGGGAAATCACAGAATACTATTTTGCGTTGAGCGCAGGGTTTGGTTACTGATTTCACATAAATATTAAAAGTAAGGAGATATGTAAAAAACACAAAAGAGGGATTCTAGGAAATAATAAAGAATGATTAACGCTCTGATTGAGCATCGCTGGCAAATTGGTAACCACTGAAGCTGTGGGCGATAGGAGAATACAAAGTCATATTTACGGAGATTCAAAACGAATCGAATGCAGTTATTCAGAAGCTGGTCTAATTTATTGAGATGATCTGCATTCAGGTCGTAGTAGTACACGTCACCATTGAGCGAACCTATTAATAGGACAGATAAATTCAAATATCTTGGTTCCGTGTTACACTAGTCTGGCGACATGGTCCCCGATGTCAAGTCCCGAACCTCTGCAACTTGTGCCAAATGGAAGGAACTCACGGCAGTCACCTGTGACCCTTAAATCCCATTCAATCTCAAGGGACATATATACAAGAGCATGATTAGACCGGTGATACTACATGGCAGCTAGACTTGGCCAGCTTTGGCGAGAAACGTTCACGAAATTCACGCTAATTAAATGAAAATGCTGCGGTGGATGTGCGGAGTTACACTACTCGATCGAGTACATAATGAGTACATCCGACGCAGCCTTGGCGTGAGGAAAATTGCAGATGAGATCGTGGAAGCTCATCTGCTCTGGAATCTGCCGGTTCCAGGAGAGTAAGTCCACGGGTAAGACCCAAGAAGCGATTACTTAAAATCGCGGATGCGAGAGCCAACGGCTTATCACATGAGGATGCCGAAGACCGGGCGAAGTGGAGAATGAGGAGTAAGAAAGCAGACCCTGGCAGAAACCGGGATAGATGTTCAGACGATGATGATGATGATGGTTAGTTCCTAGCTTGACTAATGCCTCAAGCATGCAGAAAAATTGTAATAGCTGCCTCGGAGGTAAGAAGTATGTGTGAGGCGAACAGAAACCTGCCTATGAGCAGAAAACTACACTAAGCTCCCCATACTAACTCGCCCTCCTGTTACACTTGCAGAAGCACATAAGGTTGCGTGGTTTCAGATAATTTCTTCTTCTTTCTTTGACGACTCGATTCTCACAAAGAATATGTAATTATTGCGTATCAACTCCGCTTGGTAAATAATAGAGGTTTCAGCTGTTTGGGCTACCGGGAGTCAGACGTCTTCACCGTGAAAAGATTGGAAGTAGAATCTCGGAAACACAAGGTACGCTGACAGCAGACACATAGACGAATTGACAAACGGTTATCCTTCGATTATATAGGTATTGAATATGAATATGAAAGAAATTATGAAATCCTAACACGCCATAGGTTACAAAAATATATTGTTCTGGGGGAATAAAAAAGGCTAGACTTATCTAACAAATAAAGTGCAAACCTTGGACAAAATACTCCATTGATTGACTGGAAAGAGGCCCCGGGTAAGGCCCAATAAGCGATGGATTGACATCGCGGAGTTGAATGCGAGAGCCAAGGGCTTATCACATGAGGATGCCGAAGACCCGGCAAAGTGGAAAAAGAGGAGTAAGAAAGCAGACCCTGGCAGAAGCCAGGATAGATGCTAAGACGATGATGATAAGCGAAACCTGGTTGCATATAAACAAAAAGAGTAAAAAATCACTCCTTATAGCGTTTACAAATTTCAAAATATACTAATGTCGGAAATTATTTTTATTTTACTAGCGTTGTCTGACATCTATTTCTATTGAAAACTGATGTTTATTTTCGGAAATTTGCTAAAATTCTTTATCTATATGCTATTAGAAAGCCATTTTTCAGAAACATTATCGATCAATTAAAAATGCCCTGTTTCTAATCCAACTTTCAATAAAGTCAAATCAAATTTTGCTATTTAATATAACGTTACAGAGAGTACATATAAAGTAGCAGTTGCTCTCTGGGGTCTGATCGCTATAATGTTTAAATTTGATCGCTATAATGATTAAAAATGGTTGTTATACAATGTTTCGCGTTCAATATTCTGTGACCATATTAAGTTATTACATAAAAATAATAACCAAAAAATGGCAAATGTACATATAGAATTAACGATACAAGTGCAGAACATGTTGTTATTAAATTATATCCTGCAATTAATGCAAATTAAAATCTTTTTCAAATTGCTTTAAAATATTAACTACATTTTAATCAAATTAAACAACATGACATACATACGTCTATTATAAATAAATTTGAAAATTTTAGTTTAAAATAAAAGATTGCTGTCTCAGAGGATATCTTCATCCGTCACAAAATATGTACTGAAACATATCCGGGGTATTGTAATTCGAATGGCAGTTGAATTTATGTAACCCATTTCCAGCGATCGATAAAGGTTCACCCAACGCTGTGACGCGGTCTCTCTTCTCCCTTCTAACCGCAGCAAGGAACATTTATTACTTTCTCTTTTTACCTTTTCACACAATCAATTATTAAAATGAAACAATCTTTTAAATTGGAAAAACAATATTTTGAATAATATAAAGGTGTTTCTTTGTTATTAACCGACTTCAAAAAAGGAGTAGAGTTCTCAAATCGGAATGTTTTTATTTATTTTTTATATACGTTTGCGCATAGCTTCTTAATTTATTAATCGACATTAAAGCTTTTTTTGTAAAAGGGGTTACTCTTCATAAATAGTCTCCTAAAACTTTCAGAAAAACAAGTTAAATAGTTTGTTTTTAAATCAAAATAACAAAATTTAGGAATACACGTACAGGTCTCCGTGACTTATAAATGCATATTAACATTTCGCTTCCCGTTTAGATTTTAATTGGAAGTGCGTCATTAATTAATTTAATAAAACGCAAAGAAGAGCTTTCTTTGCTTTTGTAGTAATTGCACTGAATGTTTTTTATCTATTTATTTATTTAACACATTTACTTTTCATCAATATTTAACAGCTACTACTTAGTTACATGAAGTAATAAAAGATATGTGTTCATACATTAATAGTTATTGCATATGGTTTCTGTCAACTCTTTGCACGGTTCTGTGATCTTTAAATAGTAAATCGTTAAAGTTAAAATATAACTTGTCTGTTTTCTGAATAAAAAAATAATAGACAAACATGTTTTTATAAAAATAATGACAATCGAGCGATGCATACATCTGTTGTTAAGTGAAACAGGAATTAAATACAACAGTTTTTTTTTTATGATAGGTGAGATCGGAATGTACAGGATATGGATAGGAACGGCTAAGGTAAATGGAAAAATAAGAGTAAATGAGTGGAATGAAAGAAAGGATCCCGAAAACCTGTGCATGCTTTATGTTACGAGTATACTGCCATCGTGTATGGCGGTAGTAACTCCCCGGGTAAGTGGAGAGTTATGTAAGTTTCACATCATCAATAATTTCTACCATCTAAGAGTCTTAGACCACTATAATTTAAGTGCGTTAAAAAA
Source organism: Graphium colonna (assembly GCA_025505425.1). Lineage (NCBI taxonomy): Eukaryota > Metazoa > Arthropoda > Insecta > Lepidoptera > Papilionidae > Graphium > Graphium colonna. Next base: position 231 of record JAOCPS010619476.1, on the reverse strand, counting down.
TCTCATTTAAATTCTAGAAATACAGGAAGTGCTTCTTAACCTCACCAGATTACATAAAAATTATTTAAACTATGTGGTAGAGTAAACATAGATCATCTAAATAAATAATATCGTTTTTAAATTCACGGGTCCTACCCGTTACCATGAGCGCTGCAAAGGGTTCGAAACGTCGGGTGATAAAATTTAAAAATAAACCGTGATAAAATCCGTAAAGTTGTTTAATTTAAAAAT
>JAOCPS010619365.1:0-10963 GCA_025505425.1 Graphium colonna | reverse complement strand
AAAAGGAAAAATAATTTGGTTTTTTTATTTGGACCCTTTGCCCCCCATTCCGCGAATATAAAAACGCTCCCTCGTAATACTGCGTGACCACTGCCGGTCTCAGTTACCATTCGCATGTAGTCGCTTGCGCACTGCATGTGTGGTAAGACGTGTGTAGTACAGACATACTCGCGAGTGAATTAAATTCCATTAAAAATCATGTGAGCTTTAATGGAATTTAATTCGTTTATTCTTGCAAAAGTGTTCTGTTATTTATGCAAAAATGTCAATTGAATTGGCACAAAGTCACCTCTAATCAGCTCGCTATTTTTTGTAAATGTAGCTTAAATGGCAAAAAAAACTGACAATATTGGGTGTGCGTATGCCTAGCCTTTCGGAAAAAGCGTAACGTTATGTTATGAAATAATAATTCATATACAACGCATTGGAAAATTTTGCCATTTGAAATAGTTTTAAATATAAAATCTGTGACTGGATAAATTAATAATAGGAACCTTAGATAGAAGGCAGCTGTTCAGAGTCGCGTACTTTGGTCGTTTTAATTCCGGGCTAGCGGCTGACGGCCAGCGGCCGGGCGGTCGATGCCCCGATTGGCCGCTGCCCTGTATTTATGTGTGTGTACGTAAATTCAGGGCTCCATTGTTTAAATGTTAATAAAAAAATCTTCTCTTTTACTAAAAAACATATTGCATAGGGTTTCTGTAACCCTTTGCTACATTTTTATGTGAATAAAAAATAAGAAAACATATTTTTTTTTGTTAAGTTTTAAACTTGATCGTATCGAGAATCATTGACACTATCACATGTTTCCGTTTTCGGAATTGGTTCCCTGGCACCCTGTTTTATCTGTGTTATGATTTGTTTTGTTAAATGTTAATTTTAAATTAATTGGGTTAGGGTGTAACGTAGTCACATTTCTTTCCGTAGTGCGGCTGTTATTTTGCATTTTAATATAAAAAAAATCTCGAATATTCGAGCCAATCAGCGTGTCGCTCCATCACGTGATTGCATTTTACATATCTATAAAAATGTTGACCTTTCGGCCTTCTTAGCTCTTTTTCAACAATGGACGACGCACGACTCACGTCCTGTAATGCCGCGCCACATACCTAGTGTATTTCCCGTATTTGGATGAGCAAAAGTATTCATATTTTTTTATTATTATAGTGTTATTAATATTTGATGTTAAAATGTATTGTGTTAAATTTAAATTGTTAACAACAGCCATTTACGTGACGGCTGTTGAAGCAATTGGATACAGATTCCAAAGGGGAACCGGCCACGTGTTGGGGGCATGTGTTAAGATGATTCGATGGCATTTTTCAAGAAGCAGGTATGGTTTGTATACCGAACTATTCACTGACCATTTGACACGTGGTCAATCTCGGTCCTGGCTACTGGACCTGGACACAAGACTAACATTGGGCGCTAACCAACTGAATTGCAGCCGATAGCGCCTGTTGTTTGTTTTCTGACCCCTCATCGGGAAACGCAACATCTTTCCCCAAAGCTGAGTTTACATTTGCTTCAAATAAAGTGTAATTGAAGAGAATCAGAGATGAATAGTTTTCCGAATCTACGCCTGTTTAACTTCAACGTACTCTTTTAACTAAATGTTACTGAATTACTGTAGCATAAAGTTCTCTTAAAACTGTCTATTATTTTCAAATTACAATATTTTTTTTGCAATAACATATATCGCCATTAAATTTGAAAAAATCATATATTTATTAGACCAAGAGGATTTCTTTAAATTTACGAGCAAATTTTTGGCAGTTGACTATAAAAAAAAATTATAAAATTACTAACAACTGTCTTTAAAGACTTATAACGTTATTATAAGTTTCTCCAAACATGATAATGTGATGGTTTACCATAGATGCAAACATTAATTTTTGAAAGGCAAATTTAATAACCAGTTAAAAATTTTGCGAAATAAAAAAATATATGAAGCTCTTGGGCATAGGTTATGTTATAACACTGCGAAAATATCCACCAAAGAGTCCATTAGAATCATCGAACCAGATTTTAATCTCCGTTGACTTGTGCCAAATGTCTCTAGAGTTCATTTTTAATGTTCTTTTCACAATCTTGTTGGCAATAAACAGCATGATACGGCGTATAGAGTTAAATATGAGCAATTGGAATTGTACCTATCTATTTTAAAATGCTATATATCGTTTCTTAAATATAAGAACGATATTACGTTAAATGGAAAATATTTTTATTACATACAAAGTTGTTTTATTTGACTTCACCAAAAGTCAAAGTATGGGGCAGATTGTTGATATTGAATAGGGAAATAAATGAGGATGGAATAAATAGGACATTATTATGCTCTGGTCTAATGTTAAGGTTTGGTAAGTTCGCAAGTTGAGCAGGCTACTAAGATCAGCAAAAATATTTTGGAATTTCCATAAAGACATTAGGATATTTCTTGTTAACCCTGGTAATCTGTTTAAAATAATGGCCAAAACGTTTAATTCCAGAGTCTCTGGACTAGTCAAGGGCTCAGGTAACTGGCGGAAGCCGACTTCTTTTTTATTCCTTACTTCAATTAAATATTATTTCGGTATTGTTTTTACGAATTCAGTGGCCAATGAAAATGTTTTTCAAGCTGATTGAACTGAATAAAAATCTACTAAAACTACTGAAATAGTAGGTAAAACGTCGGTAACTAACTATATTAATGTTTCAAGATATGTACCGAGGTCAAAAATTATATCCATTCTTGCGCCATACTGTTGACGTTCTCGATATAATGATATTGGTGATGCAGGTGAAGCTAATACAGTGCAATAAAATTTAAACATAAAATAATACGTTATTTGGAAAAACAATATCATTATCATTGTTATTCTCAAAAATGTATTTTATTAATACGAAAATCTTTTTAAGCATAATTTATAACCTACCTCTTCTAGTTGTATCTCTTCTGAATACTAAATATGTTTGTTATATCATAACTCAATGAGTTATTTTATCTAATATCGAAGGCTGATAATATAGACGACGGCAATTACGAATATTGTCGACTTCCGTATGCGATCGTTACCAAGAATATCTTGGTAAAACGATGAACAACCGTCTACGTGCTAGCCCAACTTCCCCTATAAAAATATATTAGCTGTTTTTGGTATTAGAGATTGATATTGATAAAATTGATAACAAAAAAGTTATTAAATATAATTAATGAAAAAAATTAGTAACATTCACTTGAATTTAGGCTAAGGATTGATTAAACGATTTTGAAGTCCTTAATTTAATAGATAATGGGCTAAATGACAAGGTTTCAGAGCGAAATGTCGTCTGTACCTAATGTCGTTATGCAAATGAAATATGACCAGGCCACTCAAAATGATACTTCGTATGCTCGTTAGTAGATTCAGATTTTGAAATCATAATTCATTTGCATAATAATTTCTGAAATTTCATATATCATTATTATTCAGATATTATGAAGCAGATATTTTTCAGTTACATAAAATGTAATTCAGTTATTTCCTCAATTACGTAAAACTTACTACCATACGTAAATCTGGACGTGACAAATTAATTTTAAATCCTAAAAGTATAAGAACAAAATAAAGTTGACTGTTCTATTCTATTTCCTGCGTATGTTTTAATTAATTTGCCCGCGAAGTATTGACATATACTTTTAAAACTTAAGTTAAATATTATTGCAACAGTAAAAATACTATTTTTTAGTGTTGATAATTATGCTTGAACTCGGTGTCAATGAAATTGGGCTACGTGATTTTTAAATTCGGCTGATTTTAGCATTATCTTGTGTGCAGAAAGTGAGGTCTTTAAAAGAAAAAGTTGGCGTACGCTTAAAACACAACTTTCTTTATATAAATCTGAGGTTGGGTATCGAAATGGTTTCTTTAACATTATTTTTAAGGCTGAACGCTGGACTATTTCTAGCTGTAATAGTGCAATTTTAGATGCGCTCCCCCAGGAAGTGATGTAATAAATTAACATCAATTGGCACAGACCATAATGAACTCCTTTTAAAATGTCTATGCTTGCTATGGCGCTTAACCGTTTAATTATACCAGTTACACGTATTACTCTAGTAGATAGAGAGGTGATATGGAGTTTAAAAGTTAATTTACCATCAAGGCGGACACTAAATATTTTACACCTGTTCGAGTTAATAATATATATGCACAGTTACTTTTTTAACAATTTGGTTCACGTATTTTTATTCCTTTATCTGATATAGGTAGAGTCGTGTCAGTGTTTTGAAATAAAATGTAATTTGTTTTTGGTAAGTTAAGAGTTAGAAGATTATTTTGGAACTAAGCTGTAATTTTGGATATACCCGACACGGAAAAATGCAATGTATCAGTACACGTCTTGCCATAGAACAATATGACTCTATCATCAGTATGGCATATACATTCAGAATTTCTAGTCTTTATATCATGCATGGCATTAATATACAGTGTAAATAGCGTTGGTCCCAAGTTACTTCCTTGTGGAACCCCATACTTCATCATCTGTGAGCTACGTACCCTCCGTACAATATCCGAGGTTGACATCCCACTCGCGACTTTCCCGATGTTGCGTGTCTCTATGGGAGTCGGGATCGCTTACCACCAGGTGAACCGTTTGCTCGTTTATCTTCCTTTCCATAAAAAAAAATCTTAACACACTATCGACGTTCTAACAAGTTACTTATAAACCTGTTAGATAGCTCGGATGCCCATATGATACATTTTTTTAGAAGTATGTCTAAAAATACTCCGAGACAGTTTTGTTTATCATCTAATTTTGATGCCACTCCTAACGTGAAAATAGAAATCGCATTTGCTGTGCTCTTTCGTCTTTGAAAGCCCAATTGTTCAGTTGAAATAATTTTGCGGGGTTCTAAATAATTAATTAATCTATTGTTTACCAGTCTTTTTAAAAGCTTTAAAAATACATAGTAAAGAAACAGGTCTGTAATTTTCTATACAATTTTTGGGGCCATTATTGTAGATCGGTTTTACTGATGTTGAACACTTTAAAACCCAAAAAATATAAGTCTCCAAAATTATTTCTGTAAATCTCGCAATATTCTCTATGTTATACTAGTAGTCTCATTTGCATATCTGTAAATTAAAAAAATAAATGTCTCTCACTCTGTTTCACTTCAATTTGTATATTAAACTTTGATAATTTCAAATGCTAAAGTCCATTTTACACTTAACATAATTTGAAATTAAGTAAGTTTCTCGCATCTTTGTCTAAACGCTTCTTGAAAGACTTCAGGACTTCTCGTAATCAATATAAAATCTTTAGATAATCGTAAAATATCTGAACATCTTTGTTGCTTAAGTTTATTAGATTTTTTTTTATTTAAAATGATTGAAATTCCTTTTACGTGAAATTGTTTTTTAACTGAATTGTAGGAAATGAGATTTCAAACAACCCATAGTGTGAAAACTATGTTTAGAAGCATCAGAATACAAAAGAAGAATTGGCAAAGAATGTAGAACATCTACATTAAAAGGAAGAAATTACATTAAGATTTATTTTTCATCTAAGAGATTATCATTGTTAAAAAAAGCGATTCTTGTTTTAAAAACGAAGAAATTTAGTCCTTTATGTGTCAGATGTCGTTATACAAAGAAAGAAATCCCTTGTTTCTTTTGTCGTCATGTTACAGACACTTGGCATTTGTCAACGACTTCAAATACTAGAACTCTTTTCAAGCGAGACTTAGAATGGGTCCCGTTTGTTCCGCTTTCCAACTTATGCTCACTTTTTGTTTTTTTTTATATTAAACTTTTCTTCGTTGTAAAATTTTTCGTGATGTTACCATTACTGAAAACTATGGTTTAATAATATTTTTAAATTTTTAAAAAGCAAGAGTGAAATTATTTCTTGAAATACTGCTTTATGTTTTAACTGATAAATTATTGTTAAAATCATTTTGCCTTCCAACTTATACTCACTTTATGTTTTAATATATGACATTTTTCTTCGTTGTAAGATTTTCCATAATTACAATGAAGGAAGTCACGATTACTAAAAACTATGACTTAATAGTTTGTTTTAATTTTTAAGAAGCAAGAGTAAAATTATTTTTGGAAATACTCTTTATTATGTTTTCACAGATGAATCATTGTTGGAATCAAATTACTTATATGATGTACTGTCATTAAACTGTCATTTATGCGTCAAATAATAGATAAAATTTCAATTAAAAAGAAAATTGGCGGTAGCATTTACGGTATCAATTATATCGTGTTTAATATAAAAAAATCTATTAAATATATAATTAATATTTGGTTATTTTTTAATTTATTATATGAGAAATTTAGAACGTTCAAATGATAGTTTCTAATAATTAATTCTATGGATAAAAATAAAATATTAATAAAAGTAAAATAATGTCCTTAATATCAACAGCGGACTTTGTATTATATATGTCACATTTCATATGATAGCATATTTATTAGCGCTAGGTATTAAATTGTAAAAAAAATGTGGTCACAAAAGAGCTTTTTGATGCTTATCCAATTTATCTCAATAAATATGGACCACTGCCGTGACAAGTTCTCTGTTAGTGGAATAGTTACGTGGACCTTGGCCTCCGATACTAAATTTTGCGAAGAATTTCCAAAATTCTTTTTAAGGCAGCCATCAAATTAATAGTAAATTTAACGTGTAAATAAATCTAAATAATGTTTTTCTTTTCCTTCTATAAGTTATCTCAGATGTCTTCTCGTATTGCCAACTTTTTATTCTTTACTAACAAAGAAGTAATAATTTTCTCCAATACTTGCTGTGACCATCAATCTTATCCGCTTTAATATTTGAATTTTTAACGTCATATTATGTGACACAGTGTTCATTCTTTTAATTATTATAGACAGAATATTCCAGTTATAAAAATGAGGTAATAAATGACGCATATAAAAGAAATTTATATATTATCGATGGTTTGCACCAATTTTATTTATACTTACTTAAATGAATGCAGTAGAGATTTATCTGTTTCATTATTGTTTGGTTTGTTCCAACTTCTTAGAATTTCAAAAGAATATCAATCTATATCAACACTCCAAGTAGGTTGCTACCACGATTACCATACTAGAATTTTAACGACCCATAAAAGGGAACCAGACAATAAAATTATTTACAGGCTTCCACTACGAAAATGTATGCATAAAACTTTAATTAAGCCCAACATTTCAACAACTTATAGCTTTAGTTATCCAGGTTATATGTGAAGCGAATGCATGCAACACTAGTTTACAATAAATAACTTTAATTGAAGATGCTTACGAAAATAGCGGTGAGCAATTTTTTAAGTGTTATAAGTAAACTGCTTTCGTAGCCTAGTGGTATAGGCACTTGCTCTGCAAATCGGAGAACGTGGGTTGTCGTGTGAACGTGTGGAGACAACAGCTTTTTGTTGTTGGTCTTTGGTTTGGGTAGGGCAATCTGGGCTAATCATTCGATAAAATGAAAATAAATAAGATCCATGCGACGGAAGGGCACGTAAAAAGTCGATTCCGTGCCTGTGATCTCTCTTCAATCGTGTCGGATATCCACACCTTAGGGCTATGAGAGTAAAAGTATCGAAAAGTGTACCTGTGTTTGTGCATAAATTTATGATATCTCCTGCGCAGTTGGCTGATCTAAAAAGCATTTAGATTGAAGTGGACCAAATTTGGCCAGGAGAAAATAATTTACACTACCGTAGGTACATAAAAATATTATTTAATAGTATAAATAAATATATGTGTAGCCCTTATTTTTCTTGAGAATTCGCTGCAAAATCGGCTATATTATTCATCTCAGGGCGCGTGAAGAGTCGCCGAACCAACTAGGAGTCAAAATGGTCGCCATTTCCGAAATTGGTAATATATAATAGTAGTATATATAAAAGGGTATGTTATAAATATAAGTATCGTAGTAGTATGCGTACATCAAAAGTTATAAGTATTTTACTGAATAAATTAAAATAATAACTTTCATTCTAAGACACGCAAATATAAGAAATTTTAAATTAAAAATTTTCAGATTTTATCGCGATTAATTTCCAAATTTTTTACCCGACGCTTTGACTCCTTAACAATTTTCATGGTCTCGGGTAAGACAGGACATCAATTATCTTATGATTGATGTCCTGGCGTCACTTATCAATCCTGTATACCGTCATTAAGATATATATTAATTTTTACTTGGAATACACATGTGTTTTAAAACCTATGAAGTTACATTTTAGCGGTTAGGATATGTGACATCTGTCATCTGGCAACGACTAATGTTACAAAAAAATAACTTTATCTGTTTTATGTATTATTATGGGAAACGGTTAACTTTAATATTGAATATTTTTTCATTTCACCCTAGCCCTGTGGTGTAACACATTTCACGTTATAAATGATCACACAAGTGACATTTTGTCGATATATTCATGAAAAGCCCATCAATGTTAACGCGTGCCGATGAATCATACCGGATTTGTCTATATCGAAGAATGATTAAGCCTTTTAGATCGATTTATAGCTGGTTAAAAATAAGTGATTTACAATTTTGTCAACAAGGTATTTTTAAACATGAGATGTTATTTATGTCGATGTCACGTATCATCTAAAAAATTTAATTCAACTGTTTCGTACCCATGGATAATTAACTTTCAGTTCGGGGTCAATGATTAATGAAAAATTAATCGAATCTCGTCACTGTATGACATTTATGGTTGCTATTATTGAACATATGGTAATGGTAATTCAATATTTTAAATAGCATTGGTGCAAACACTGAGCTTGAACCAAAGTTTTCGCTAATAGTCACAACTCAGTCCTCACAACCTCCCATAGGTAACGGCCGAAACAGCCGTGATCTGTGAGAAGCAGCTAAGTAGGAAGTAAGTCAGCTCTCTGGCGCAGGACGAGGCGGACGGCCTCGACGAGCGTTTTGCTCGCTTTGTCGTCGGCGTAGCACAGCACGCCGACACCCCGTAGATTGGCACCGCGCAGGACCCAATCGTATCCGATATTCCACAGGAGCGGTTTGAGGACCGACCCCTTTGAAACACCACACGTCATGTCCCTGACGTCATGTCCCATTTTATATATATGGCTAATTCGCAAAGAAAATCAAAAATGACTTTGACCAAATATATTTTTTTTATTCATTACTTTTTTTGCTTCAGCTAATATCTTGTACATTAGATATGCTAATATCTTGTTCGGTGAAAATGTTATAGTAGTAGTTTTTTGAGTTTGAATTGAATATAAAAATAAAAAAAACGAAAATAAGGAAATGACAGGTTCTTGAGATAATGATTTTTAATATGATTCTAAAATATTTAAAAAAAATATTGCAAAACTGTTATAATTGAATAATTCTATCGCAAAACTTTAATTATTAAATCCATAAATTGTCTTTTCTCTGAGTTTCAGGAAAAAAATTGATTTTTCTCTCCGTTATTTATCATATTCCTTTTTTTATTTTGCTCCTGCGACGGTCAATTTTTACTTTTTAACATTATAAATCTTCAGCAGACTGAAACCAATCGAACGGAAAATATTTTTGCATTTATTTAAAATAAATTATTTTCTCACCGGAATCGTTTCCTCGGTAAAAAAATATAAGAGAAAAAAAATATAAGAGGGGGTGAGGGAATGACGAAGCTACACAAAATTGCCAAAAACTCAGAAACATTATCTTATTTTCTATAGTCTTATTTTCTTATGTCAATAATATTTTATTTCTTTTAAAAACACGTAGAAATATGCTAAGAATTAAAAAAATGCTTACCTATTGATTATATTTCATGAATGACATTAAAAAAAATGTTATATTGAAAAAACTTGATGTTGCATTAATTTTAAAAACACATCTTTTTTCAAGCGTGCGCTGCAATATATGTTCATAGCCAATGTTGCCTACTAAAAAGTATAAAACAGGCCTTGGTAGGCCATTAAATATTGCTCTTATCATATTGTTTCAAAACGATGAAGGAATGATAGGTTGTTTTACAAGGACATATTTCCAAATTATATTTATAAATATTTCTTTTTGTTTTTCTGTAACTCATGTAGATATTGTCAATACAATCAAGTTGAAGGAAAAATGAATTAACAGATAATTTGTAACGAATGTTATGTTTTAAGTTAACGATTCTCTTGAAATTTAGTGTAGATTTCAGAGTCCTTTCTTAGACATATCTTTGTTGTTTATCGTATAAAATATTTGTTTTATAAATTCGTACATCTTCTTTAGTAGATTTATTTGAAAAAACTTTTCATAAATGCGATCATGGTTTATAGAAATCATTAAGGACGTCGAGTTTTTAAGCGTGAGCTACATATACAATAATGTAGATAACTAAGCCAATGGCTGTGACGGAGGTCGGGGGTTCGAATCCCACACGGAGAAAATATTTGTACGACATACGGATAGTTGTTTCGCATCTGGGTGTTAGTATGTATACAATTTATGTTTAAAGAACGCCCTTTTACCACAAGACTTTCTTATAATAAGGGCAGTGTTTTTAAGAAGCAAAACAAACAATTATTATTTTAGAAAGATTTAACGTAAAATTTGATCAAAAATATATTTTGCTATTTTTCTTTTTATACAGGTAATCATTATAAAATACCCGTTACTTATAAATAAAATAATGGACTAATCATAAATTAAGCAGAAATTTTGAAATGACTAAAGCATTGTAATGTTATCCCACTTAACCTCAAATAGGTAGGTTATAAGAACTATCATATAAAATTGGCCTGCAAATTATTATATATTTTTTTTATGGAAAGAATGACAATCGAGCAGACCATTCACTTGATAGTAAGCGTTTCCGTCGCCCATAGACACTTGCAACATCCAGAGAGTCGTGAGCGCGTCTTCAACCTGGAAAATTAGACAGAATAGGTTTATTGAATAGGGATGGGATAAAGGATTTGGAGGGGAAAAGATAAAGAAAAAAAGACATCGCCATCCGGCA
>JAOCPS010619254.1:0-10964 GCA_025505425.1 Graphium colonna | reverse complement strand
TTGTTAAAGATAGTTTTATTGAAATTCAGAAAAAAAGATCTTCATTTTTTATGGAAAGGAAGACAGCACACGGTTCACCTGATGGTAAATGACTAAGTGATCCCGTCGCCCATATGCAAACGCAACATCCGGAGACGTGCGAGTGCGTTGTCAACCTGGGAGATTGGATAGAATAGGTTTATTAGATAGGATGGAGTCGGGATTATAGATTTGGAGAGGATAGGAATAGGAAAAGAAAAGGGTAGACATGGCCATCCAGCATCCCCAACAGTCATGCATACTTTATTTTATGCCGACTTTATAAAGGGCGGTGGTACTTCCCCGGGCGAGCACGGCTGTATAAGTACAGCAAAAACTGTGATAAGATGTTTTGCTCTACTACCTCTAACCTGCTTACCACCTCTTGCTATTTCCGACGGGGCCAGGAAGCTAAGCCACAACTCACGATTACCATCCATTTTCAGGTTTTACACATCTTTTCTCACTTCTCTTCTACGAGTAACGTTTCTTTTATCGTTACCATGGTAGATGAAACGAGGCGTTTGCCTAATGGCCTACATTGACGATTTCTGAGGTCTAGAAGGAGGGGGGTAAAAGATTCGAGGACGCCCATTTTGAATAGCATGCAATTCCTCGCCACTACGTCCCAAATGGACGTCTCATCGATATGTTCCATAACGCATAAAACGATTCTTATTTATTTATCTTAGTACCGACCTTTTTGAGTTTATGGCGAAAGCAACATGTAACAATGCAATTTTATTGTAAAAAAAAAAATCAATGACACTTATTCAATCATATGTATCTTAAAATAATCATCCTCTTCTTCTTTTTAGATATTGTAATAATCACTTGGAAAAAATACAAAATGTTATATTTAATGTAAACCACTGAATACACTCAAGAAATATTAAATATAATTTAATTACTTACATTAATACTTTCGGCCTTTCAAATGACAACTATGCTTGACAATGTGTATAAATGAAATGAGACAAAGCAAAACTTCCCGCTATTTATGTTGATTGCGTTTTACGAAGACAGTTTGTGTAACTTACAGTTTATCACGATTTATTGTTGTGTCAAATAAAAAAATGCAGATGGCCGCTCTTGAACTGGATATATGTTGAACTTTAAACAAAAACATATGAATCAACTGTATAAAATATCCGACTTTGTTCGCTTAATATGCTGACGAAGTCGAACATAATTTAACCTTGAAGAACAACAAAAGACAGTGATTTGTATTAATCGTTAAATAATTTTTACATAACTTTAACATGATAAAAATTCTACTTTAACCAACTGAATGTCTTCTCAATTTAGCGTCAGATCAAGATGAATATTTATATTATTAAAATAGCATTCAACCAGAACGATCCTGTAAAATTTTTGTACAAAATTCTGACCCTAAGGCTAAAAATTAAACATTGTTCTCAAATTATAAAAAATAATAAAATTAATTTAGGTTGTGCAATATTCTGCAAAAATCATTCTTATTTAACTACTAAATGGCGTAAAATCCTGAGCTTTTTCGAATGTAAAATATTAACATTTATTTTTATATAAAACTATTAAGATCGACTTTTAGTTAAATATATTTATATTATTATGGAATGTTTATAATTATGGGACCACCTCGAAAATAATAAATATATACGGTCAATCAGTTTATAATTGGCGGTGAAATCTACAATCATATTATACAGCTGAAATAAATTTTTTGGTTGATGAATGTGCTTATCTCGGAAACTATTATTCCGAATTTAATAATTGTTTTAATAATGGATAGTTCACTTATCAGGGAAGTCTTTAGATTATATAACATCACGCTATGACTAATAGGAACGGAGCACCAGTCAAATATATTGCAAAATAGAGAAATTTGAAGTGGGAGTAACCGTATGCAACAGCTAGTTGTACAAAAAAAAACAAAATACATGTGAATATACGACGCCCATAAATTATAAAGGATTAGTGGAAATCTTTTTTTTGTTTAAATAACTAGAGCTGTTATTAACAGAATAATACTTACTTAGTGATCTGTTAAGTTTAAACTGAAATATTAATACATAAATAAAAACAAATAAATAATTTCTTAAAGAAGCATACCTAAAATTCGCTTTTACCTTCATTCTTATTATTCCTAACAATATTACTGTAATGTTATTTCAATAATCCAAAGCATTTCCTGTAGAATTTATAGTGCGATCAAACAATTATTGATTTTTTTTAAATATAAAAGAAATATTTAATCGAATAATTACAATAAACAAAAAATATTTAATCCTGAAGTATTGGATACTTTCCGTTTCGTACGGTAATTTATAATGTAGATATTTAATTTAATAATTTATAATACAGATATTTCACTAGGTGGTAGAGCATAACATATTTTCACAGCTTTTGCTGCACATTTACGGCCGCGGTCGCCCGGGGTAGCACCACCACCCGTTATAAAGTCAGCATAAAATAGAGTATACATGACTTTTGGGAATGCCGCATGGCTATATCTAACCTTTTCTTTACCCACTTTTTTTTCTTTTACACAAATTCTTTGAATAATAAGTACAAGTTTACATGGAAGACGGTTAAAAGTATACTGACATTAGCGGAGGACTAGACTGCTCATCACAGAGAACGAATGCGTTTATTCTCTCTAAAAAACCGTCTTTAGAATTTCTATACGCCATCTTTCTCGCCTTTAATGTGGATGCATCGTTGAACAAAGGCAAAAGTGAAAGTGTACCTTAGTCGTCAAAGTCAATAATTCTTCAAGTGGATTTCCGTCACAATATACTTTAAAGTGATTCCCTCGCCAGATATTCGTTACTTGAGTAAAACAGATAAAGTTATTACTGAAAATCAGGAGAGCCGCAAGTGCTCGCTGGTCAACGTCTGTTTATAACAAGATTATTTTCTTAGAAATTTACAAAAACTGACTTCATACACTTCAAAAATGGACTTACGAGACAACTTTTTTTTGTTATTTTGATACAATACAGAAACAATTACTGAACCGATTTTTTTTTTAATTTTATGGAACCATTTCGGAAATGTACCTTATGAAGTAAAAAATAAGTTTTAAAATCGGTTCATATCTATAGAGATACGGACAAATATACCCAAAAAATAAAAACGTCCGAATTGAGAACACCCTTCTTTTTTAAATTTGGTTAAAAGAGAGGGTGGATTGGGGCTTAACCTAAATACGTATAACTATTTACGGTTTGCAAATATTTTTGATTTTGTACATCAAAATCCATAGGTATTATTATTATAAAATAAACTATGCGTTGCTCGAGAGAAGACTCATCCCTAAAAGAAACTGTTTGTTGAAGAATCACCGTAAGTAGACAGAAAGCTCGGCACAAAGTTCCACAGGAGTGGTCCTAGCACAGACCCCTGTGGAACCGCACATGTCAACTCTGTTGTTCTTTGTCCGTCTAGACACGGGTATATCACACGTTGGTGCGACAGATGAGCCCAAATAACGCGTTTCAGATAAAGAGGCACTTCATGAAATCGCAGTGCTTCTTTTATGCAAGCCCAGGACAGGCTATTAAAGGCATTGGCTATGTCGAGAGACACCGCCAAGATAAACTCGGGTTTATTTTGACGCACCTTTAACACCGCGCGGATTGTTGATTGGCCGTTGCAAAATCCGATCTGTCTGTCCGCCAAATTCGGACCAATGTGCTTTAAGTGCTCGAGGGTGCGACCAATGGGACTACTCGCTCGAAAAGCTAGCTTATATCAACGAGCAGCGGACGTGTCTGCCTATCTCCCAGATTTCTACAGACAGTAAACAATACCCTCAACCTAGGTTTGACACACTTCAAGGAGATGGTAGAGCGTAACATCTTCTCACAGACTTTCCTACACTTATACGGCCGCGCATTAAATTATAAGTAGTCATTAAATTAAGTATTTAAGGGTTGCCGGATGGCCTATCCCCACTCCTTTCCCTTTCAAATCACTAATCCCGACCCAATTCTATCCAATAAACCTATTATATTCATTTTTCTAGATTAACAAAGCACTTGCGACCTTTCGGATGTTAGGTGTCCATGGGCGACGGAATCACTTAACATCATATGTACAGCCTGCTACTTTGTTTTAAAAAAAGGTCGCTTCCCTTAGGGCCTGCGCTAATGCCCGACGCGGAATACCATCAAGGTCCGGAGTAGTATTTTTGGCCTTCATGTTATTGATGGCCGCTTAGAGTTCTCCCGGAGTCACGTCAGGCACCCGGGTCACCTTCCCCCGTGCCGCATATGGATATCATAGATGGGGTGTGATCCTCCCGCTGTAGAAATAAGCCCTCGGCGATCGCCGATACAAGTTGAGGTTGCAGTTTCTGAGTTTTCCTCAGCGGCGGTGCCCAGGGGCGAAGGTTATTCATCACCATCCTGTAAAGCCACCCCCGCAGAACGCGATCCAATGCAACCAGAAACATCTCTCTCGCATTAGCAATCGTCGTTCTCATCGATTTCAAGATATCAGAAATACCGCAGAGGCCATTGTGATAGCAAACGTGCCCGCATCGGCGACCAGCTAATGTATACGACCGGCCTTTAAGACATTGTTAGCACTAACTGGGCAGCTCACTATGACTGTGCCCAGCCCTGATTTATCCCGTCGGATTTCGCCTACTTTAATGGAAGTTACTAAACATTGGCCATGCTTGGCAACATCAATCTCTCTGCTACGTCATTCAAACCAGATATCGCAGACCACTTGCCGCAACTCTTCGGCCAACTTTTTAATTGTTTTGTAAAGGATAGGGCTCAACCCACTAGGTTACTGATGCGGTAAAACTAGAGGTGATACTCTTTATAATGTATATGCAGAGGAGATGGCAGGACACATGTCAAGCAATCTCTATCTACTGGTCTAGGTCTGCACTATGATGGATAGTGATAGGTTGTGGGTTTTATTACATTCTACAAGGTATTGGGATGGTAGATGTTTTAATAACTGCTACCCCAAGAATGATGTTCCACTGCAGACATTACAAAAAGTGGAAATGTGTATATAGAAATCTAATGCAATGCTGTTGATACCTACATATGACATACAAGATAATTGTAAACCTACATTATTTTAAAAGAGCAACTGCTGAATTTCTCGCCTGCTCTTCTTGGCAGAATCTGCATTCCGAGCTGGCAGTCGCTTTATTACGAACAATTATATCATGCTTATGTAAAATCTTGACATTCATAAGAATGCTTAAGCAGCTATGTGAATTATGATATTTTGAATTTAATTTGAATAATGGTTAGGCCAGAGTTACAGAAGATTTTGCTTTTATTACCCCCCTGATGTGACGAAGGTGCAATAACAGCCTTACATGCTTTGGGGCTAGATCATAGAGGGGTTCATAAAGGATATTTCCCATGTGGAAATAAAGATAACTAAGAGAATTTAGGTTCCAATATAACCAAACTCTACTATACACTTGCCAATCTTATCAAAAGCTTCTGTAAAAAATGTATTTGAAGAGTTCATAAAATTATATAGCAAAATTTCAGCTAAAGACAACAAAGAAAATATCCACCAACATTTTTTTTTACTTCTATATTAATTATGATTGGCAAATTATTCTTAACATTTGATAAAAGAAAATAGGAATACTTAAAGCCTGTATTAATTAATACTGATATAATATTATTACATATAGAAGTATCAAATGACAATAAGATATTGATTTTTAGAACAGATATCTTTATATTCAATTATAATAAATAAATTAAGAGATTAATATATAAACTTTAAGCAAATTTTGTACTTTTTAAGCATATTAATAAATATTTTTAAGCATAACTAAACTTAAATCAGTATCATTTTAAAAGTTATGAATATGAATATATATCTATGATAATTACTTCAAAAAAATTAAAAACAAATCAATACATCAGCTAGTAACTTATAAAATTTTAATAAATAGTAAAGAAAGCAATTACTATTTATGGTGATAAATATAAAGCAAGACTTCAAAAGCACCCAAAGCAACTTGTGGGGCAACTGACTATTCCACAAATTAAACATTGGCTAAAAAAGAGACACCTCTTCAACAATGAGTCAGCACATGACTGACTGCACAAAAAAGGGGGATCTATGCCACTGGGCGAAGCACCGTGCCTCAAAAAATATACTTATCACATCTGCTCATAGCCAATAGGGCTAATCACACAATTTAGAAAAACAGCAGTAAAAGTAAATTAGTAAAAAATTACAAACTCTTTTTGTTTCATATGCTATTTAAACATCTTTATTTTAATGAAATATAGATAATGGTTACTCAGGATTACATTAACAAATTGTATAAAAAAAATTGAAACTGAAAAACAGTAATTCCCTACCTAGATTTCTTAACAAGCAAGTATTTCTAAAAAAAATTATCTTTATTTGGCTTATACACCCACAAGCAAACATAACCAAATATATTTTAATATTTTAAATATGCAATAGTATTATTCAGTTACATTTGTAAATATTTAAAAAATCTAAAGTTCTTTGTTACAGGTGAGCTTATGTTCTTGTATGATACTTATAAATGATAATTAATTTATTGAGTTTTCTCTTACCTTGGTTCCCTCGAGGTGTCTCCTTCTCCACGCTTTGGAACAATGCCACTGAATAGCGGAGCAGTATTCTTCATAGTTGTTTTTCCAAAAGGTGCAAAGGGTATTTTCGTATATGCTCCGCTTTTAGATCCATTTAATGATGTTTCCTTTTGTCCTTCGATTTCTCTTTCAAATATCTCTTCAGCGGCTGTACTATTACCTTCCTTTGGTAACTTGAGGCTCTCATAATAGATACGGTAGTTAATATTATCGTTAAGGGACAACAAATCACTTTTAGTATTTGCAGGCTTATCACAAAATTCTTCGAAGGATACAACCTCGTATTCTTCGTCAGATTCATTAGATTTCTCGATATTTCTTTGTGTTTTTGACATGATGACTGATAAAAAAGCTACTTATTAATTTATTACTTCATCCATACATTATTACGGAAAATATCAAAACAATACGCAGTTCAAAACACTATAAGTATTTTTTTTTCAACAGCAGCTTCTGTACTTATGGTTAGCGCACATTATTTTTATTGACGATACAGTTAATTAAAAATTGCACTGATTATTTATTTGTAAAGCTTGAAGACGACGGTGAATTTTATTATTTCAAAAAGTGCCTATATTCACAATAGTAGGGGGAGAGTACACTATGTGACATAAACACGAAATATACGTCACAGGGATGATAAAGTATTTTTTTTTAGTATTAAAAAATATTATTTATGCTATTATTATTTAAAAATTCAAGTAATATAAACCATTTATTTTATTAATTTCGTTTTAACATACACAAAAAAAATGTTAAAACGAAATTAATAAAATAAAAGGTTGTTTTTATTCCGAAAAAAAGGAAAATTCAAATTGATTGAAAACCTTAAGTATTTCGTTAAAAAAATTTAAAGTATAACCGAAAAATGGAACTAATAGACTTTTACTACATTGCCTTGAATTAAATAATTAAAACAGTCTTGTTTTCACTATTACGAAATATAACTAAAACTATAACACATTTTCAAGTGCGCTGAATGTAGCTGTGGAGAAGGAATAAATAAGGAATTTAGGATATTTTCTTTTTAGTTTGAATAACATATGATTGGTGTAACAACTAATGATTTATATAAGCCCTAGTTAATTAATTCGCGAATAATTCAGTTATCTGCTATAATATTAACAATTGGTTGACACGTATACAAAAAATACAATTTCGGGTAAAGCAGCACGATCGTGGTTTAACGGTATTAATGGTCTCCTGCCATTTTTACCAAATCCACCTTGCCAGTCGTCTACCCCGTCGCCTTCTTCCTTCGGGAGGCAATCATTCAGTTACCACCTTTGTCCAGTAATCAGTTCTCCTCACTAAGTGCCCCATCCATTGCCATTCACCCGAGTTATTTAGTTGAACACATCAACCACTTTTGTACTACGACAGATTCTGGTATCCGGAACGTAGTCGATAAGCGAAGCTAGAAATAGCAGGGCACGCTCTTTGAGCAACATTTATTTGAGGGATCTGCCCTTTGGTAAGCGGCAACGTTTCGGAGGCATACGGGCATATTGGTTATAAGCATGCGCTGGAGATGTGCAGCGCTCTCAGCTAAAAGTTATATCGTCGGTAAACCGAAGATACGTGTGACGTTTTCCGATGATATTGGGGGCCTTATCACTACAGTTCAGTACCACATCGGGTCTTCTAAAATGGTTTTAAGAACTCTGTATCCAACTGCAGAACACTTATAATGGAATTTTTCCAAGGGTTTCCATTTATTTGAGTGCACAATTTAACTTTGTGCTGAGGACGTTTTTGAGATGTTGATTGTGTGTTTAAGATTTATCGTGATAATTTTTTCCTTCTGGAACGCTTCCTATTTTGTTATACCAATATTTTTAATTGATAGAGAATATTAATTCATCGGACCCGTGTGTCGCGAATTTTCTAGGCAACACTTGGTTTTCGAGAAAAAAAATATAAAGTTTGTAATTTGTATGGACAACCGCCATTTTTGATACCCAATCGCGACGTATGTAAGTTTTATATACGCGACGTATGTTAGGTACACTTTTTTATTTTTACACAAAAATCCTGTATTTTATAAACATTCCTGTATTTATGCGTTAAATCAATTACAAATTTCAACCAATTCAAAATATTTGCTGTATATAATATTTAAATCATTAATTAAATCCTATATTAAATATTCTCTATCAATTAAAAATATTGGCAAAACAAAATAGGAAGTGCCCCAGAAAGAAAAAAATACATTTATCGTAATATGAAATAATATATATTTTTTTTAAATTGTGCTAGCTACTTGATTTTGGAAAGTTACTTGTAGCGTTTACTGCACAACAAGTATTAGCAGATTATAAGTCCACGTTATCATCACGATTGACTGGTGATAATAAATGGAAAAGGTCATAATTTATCATAAGCTGTATGGTCTCAGGTTATTGCCTCGCCCGAATGGGTCGAATTATAATACTAATATTATAATCTGTCATATGAAATTATCATTACTGTTAGTTTTTTAATCGAGTAACTTAATTTATGGTTTAGCACATGTTATGTTATCAAATATTATTTTAAGTAAAAGTGTAATTTGTTATGTCTTCAACGTAATCATTTAAACTGTGCTTTCCATCTATAACAATGTGTATGTTTTCGAATGTGTATAGAACATTATATATTCAACAACAGTTTTCTTACATAGTTTAACCGATGCTGCTTTTTTCTAGCCCAAATACTAAATAAAGTTCGTGATGTGGATCCTAACAATAGTGACGCTATTAAAGAAGTACTGACTACATTTTTCCAAAATATATCGAAGCATACGGAGTTAAATTGTAATCAATGGTTGCAAACATTAGAGAATATACTAAACCGGTACACATAACCTCTTCTTTTTTTTGAGTACATTAAAAATTTAATACTGTTCTTTCTTCATTTTTTGGTGTAGTTGCTCATGAGTGCATAAGCCAATTCAACGTTGAAATCATTAATAATTGTTTAGAACTTGGACATGACGAATTTTGTCTTAAAAAAATGTAACTGATTGAGAATAATAATTGATAAGACACGTCTAAAGCAAAATTTGGGGTGGGTACTACTTTTCGAGAAAAAAAATAATAAAGTTAATAATTTGTATGAGGAATCCCATTATCAACAACATGATCATGTTATAATTATTTGTAAATTATTATTTATATATTGAGAATTGTAATTAAATTAACATATTAAATCGAAATCGAAGAATAATAAGGTAATTTATCCAAAGTAATGTGGAAGACTATGGTAGTTATAATTTTTTTCCCCCATAAAATAATTATTTTCGAGTATATGAGGACTTCTGGTGAAGCACTGTTAAAAATATTTGATTGTTAAGAAATGTAGGTTGGGATATACTTTTTTTCAGTTAAAATTTTTTTACACTGAAATTTATTTGCACCCATTACCTGCAATTGTATGTTGACTCGTGTGTTGTAAATTTGATAAAATTAATATTTTTTAGGTTTCCAAAATACTGTTCAAGCCATCGGGGGACAATTGAAACATACCTCTCTCACTTTCTTAGCAGGAGTAACTATCATGATGTCATAGAGGCTGCTAAATGTGCACAGGCCTTGCAGCAGGTACTTAGATAATTTAATTATGGGTTTTTTATGTATATTTATGCTTTTTTAATATATTTTTATGTAATGGTCATTTTTAATATTTATCTATCTATGATTTGTAGATATTTTCCAAAGGTAAAGATGGTTAATTTTTAGCTCTTATCTATCTTTTATTCATTTTATAGATTTTACAAATGTACAAAATCAGCTATGTGCAATGCCTTTTTGCAAAATTTTATAGCTTTGCTTACTTGTTTGGAGCTGTAACTTAAATTATTCCTAAACTGAAGACAACATTTATAAGAAAAAAAAAAATAGAATGAACAATTTAGAAAAGTTTAAGTTTTCCTCTGTCTAAAGGGCCACATTCATAAGACACTAAATGTCTTCCTATGGACATAGTGTTAGTGTTGTTGTGGACATAGTGTGTATTTTGAATAACTCAATACCCCACATATTGAGTTATTCAAAATACATCCTTAAATGTATGGAAAACTGCAGCTCACATCCGCAATTTAATTTTAATTGATGTTTTGAGAATGTGAACCATAAAGTATTTCGAATTATTATTTCCAATGAATTTGCGATGTGACTCATAACTGAGATTGATAAATCACTAACTAATGGCAAACACTCATATGCAATAAATTTTCCCATTATCATGTTAAGATCTTTTTATTCTTATTTCGGTGGTCGAACCAGCAGTAGCTTTTGCTGCTGCCGAGGGCACGGTTCGAACCGGGTAAGTACCACGACCTCACAGGACACAGGC
>JAOCPS010619253.1:0-20080 GCA_025505425.1 Graphium colonna | reverse complement strand
AACGCACTCGCAACTCTCCGGATGTTGCGTGTGTCTACGGGCGACGGAATCACTTACCATCAGGTGAACCGTCTGCTCGTTTGTCTGCCTTTAAATATAATAAAAAAAGCATTTTTGAAAAAGGCAATGGCGCCTTAGCAAGAAGTTTATCTACAGAAAAGTGAGTGCAACACTTCCCGTTTGTGATTTTAGCTACTGAGAATAATACACACACCGAGCAAATTTAAAAAATATATTCGGATGATGTCTAGAGGAGGCTTTTGTCCACCAGTGGGACAATTAGAAAATCGGTTTGTATAAAGTTTGTTAAAAATAAATCACTCACCGGACCACGGTTGCCTTCTATACCGCAGCTTCTTGCCGTTGCGCCGTATCAACTTCGCTGAGCTATCCGCCGTCTTCTTCCCGTTGTTGTTTGGCGACACTTCGTTGAAGTGGTTGTTCACGTGCCTCTCGAGTAGAGTCTGGAATTTGCATTAACGAAACTATAGGCAACAAGAAAATATTTTTTTGAAGCTATAAATATTTTATTAATAAAGCAGCGTAACGATTGACTGGTGTTATTTGTTAGCGGTTTCATAACTGACAGCTGATTCGAATCAAAATAAGTATTCGTTTTGTTTTGTAATGTATTCATAATTTTAATTGAAATAGTATCCGAATAAAACTACAACACGAAACACTTCGGCACAAACATTTATATCAGAGATTTTAAAAGTAACTCCAATTATTAGGAGAAATGTGTACAAAAAGGAAAACCACATATCAGACGTTGAAAAGATCGAAACTTGAGTAACGAGCTATGAAAAGACAGATAAAGCGATCAAAAAGATAAAGTGTTAGTAACGTGTATACCGCATGTGCGCTAACGCACACAACTACAATGTTATCTCTTAATCCTAAAACAATACTTGAGTCCTTAATCCAGTAAGTACGCGCAGACTAGACACATCGGCTCGTCGCGGGGAGATAAAGGATAAAACAAAAAAATCTATCACACAATAAATTTATCGAGAAATTGCGGACACGCTTTTAATGCTTGGCACGACGCAATCATTAACGTCACAATAATCCCCAATAAGCTTATTAAGCGATACGAAAACAAAATAAACTGATGTTCATCACAGAGCAGACAGTATAGTCCTAGCATCGTCTTCTTTTACCTTGGGAAATAAAAACACAGCACAAGTTTATCGTTCCAAATTTATATTCTAGCACATGAGATTGAGCTCTTAAAATCAGATCTATTGTAGCAACACTACTGTTCTGAAGATTAAATATAAAGTAAGCATATGACGACATCTAGAAACTACTTTGAAATTTATCGAAGACAGTAAGTACTTTGAATTCTATCGAAGACAATATTTTCTTAAAACTAGACTAACCGAGTGTGTTGCTACATAACCAAGTGATTGAATCACACCATTCAAGCCAAGGTGTAAGGATTTAATCGCGAAAGCAGTGAAAGAACTCGACGAAGACACATTTTAATTCAAAGCCACAGAACATTCGCTTGTAGATCGATTAAATTTTTTAACAAAAATCGTGTTCAAACTGATTCTCTTCAAGCACGCATGATGCAATCACTTACTATCAGACGTGATTTGAAGAGAAGTACGGTTAAAACGAATTCATTGAAAAATAAAAACAATATGCTCACGAAGATACGTGTATTTCAACAACAGGTCCGTTTCCAATGATTCGAAAAGACTAAACTGACTTAAATTTAGACAGTGGTACCCTTGGCATTTTAAGTTTTTTCCCATATAAATAAGTTTTGAAAACATCGTAGACAACTTTAGTTGTTTGCTTACAATACTTTCTAAACTTACATTATATCAAACTCATATGGATTAACTTATTGCGATTGCCAAGAATACGTGAAAAAGGCCAATAAAATTATCTAAACGATACAAAATAATTTATTTTTAGTCCAAGTACTGACAACCATTTGACGACATAACTTCTATATAGCAAAAGCAGTCTTAGTAGGTATTCCGAAGAAGTGAAGACGGGCCTCTAACTGAATTAGCGACGACAAAAATTTCAACATTACAAAATATCAAAACCATATACAACATAACCCATTCTTTGCAGTGGTATTGTGGATTGGTTATGATAGAAATGCTGTAGACTTTAACTTACTCCAACTAGATATAGAGAATGTTATTAGATTCGAGGTTCGAATTGAGATCGATATTTAAGCTGGTTCTGGTAAAGTTATTATAGAATTTTCTGCTGAGACTTAACCTGGTCCAGGTAGAGTTATTATTAATGGTCCAGGTAGCGGTAGGTTATTTCCTGTCGAGACGCTTGAAGACGTTAACAAAGAACGTAATTGTACCTGAGTGGAAAAACGCCGGTCGCAGTTGTCCACAATGCACTTGAAAGGCTTGTTCCCGCCGTGGGAGAGGGTGTGCCGCTCCAGCCATAGTCTCGAGCAGGACGGCTTGCCCCGCACTTTGCATCGCTCCCACTGGCACACGTAGTTCTGGCAGCCCGATTGTGATTCCACATGGACCGACTGGAATGTATGAATATTCTATTAGTGATTAACAAGGTGTACTAACTTGACATCACAGAACATTTTCACAGAAAATAAAAAAAAACCGGCTTCAGCCACGCCTTAGAAGTGTGTATTATTCGCTATTTTATTCAAAAAAAGATAAAAAAAAAGTTATTATATTATATACACTTTGGTGTCCACTACGTTCTCAACTTTTAGAAGCAAGCTATATATCAGAATAAGAAACTTTCATAACAATAAATGAACAACTTAAAACCCTACCTGTAAATGTTCCAAAAGATCCGAATCGCTCTCAAACTCCCTCTTGCAGTTTTCCCATAGACAAACGGTCACAGTGGATGTGGTATCCGTGCTAGAAGTTCGCTTGTCACTTTGGGGCTTGGTACTACTTTTGGGGGAGAACCGCAACGTTTTCGGCTGCTTTAGAATTGGGCTTTTCTGACTACTCTGTGCTTCTATTGAGGAAATACTTATGCTAAGGGAAACTGAGGAATCGTCGTCGCATTCCTTGCTTGCTTGCGAGTCACTCGGCGAATCTATTGACTTGTCAGTTCCAATACCAGATTCAGAGGATTCTGTTGTGGCTGTACAAAAGTTTGCCTCTATAACACTACTCTCTACATTCGACGTGACGTCCTTTAAAACTGTTATTTGTGTAAAAATAGTTTCTTCTCTCCTCGCCACCTCGTCTATTTTTCTTTTTTCTTCTAACGTCATTAAATCACTCAATTTAGACGTCTTTTCGCTTACAAGTTTATTTTGTTTTTCCTTTTTTGCTAATTCTTCTAATTTTTCCGACAAGCTGCTAACTTGTGCGAAAGGCCTTTTATTTGTGTCTAAAGGAACAAAATTATTATTAACAGTTTTCGATAACCAGGGTATATCACACTTTTGATTTTTAATTTCCATAAATTCTGGCTCTTTAACTGTACTGCTAGGCGGTTCTGTTCCTTGGATCGGGTTGTCTGGCGGCTTGACCGGAGCAATGGGTATACTACTCGAATGCAACGCTTGCGTTGTGAAATTCGTAAGCAGAGGCGGCGGATGATGAACTATTGGGTTCGAACACGTCGCTTGGGAAGACGATGACGATGGATTCGTACTTGAACAGCTCCAGGTTTCTTTGACGTTAATATTTGGCACTGACGTAACAATAAAACCAGGTTGTGGTACTAATACAGGATGACTCAAATTTACCGTGTAATTAGTTTTCGGCTGAACTGTCATTCCGACAGCTTGCATTCCTGCCACATTTTTATTCATAACTGGCATCGGCTGACTTGTAACCGGGGAAGGTTTGTTAACTGCTGGATAAGCTGAAGTCATCGTGTTGGCGAGCTTTAATAGTGTACCATTGATTAGAATTTGCGCAGATTGTTGGTTTTGCAGATGATCTTGTCTCGGCGCCGTTAATTGAGCAGATGGCGGTAGAACGAAGTTTGGCATTTTTGCCATTAGGTTTGGAATTTGTACTACAGTGCCGTTTATGTTTTGCACAAAAGGGAAAACAAACTGACCATTCAGCTTCGTCGGGCTTGAAGATACGTTAACGTTTGGTCGATTAAAAGAATGCATACCATTCGGTTGAGTCAAGGTCTGCGCGGGTAAGCCATTCGGAGGTATCCTTAAAGTTGTTAGCATAACATTGTGAGGCATCGCCACAAACGACGCCAGGTTTGTTGATGTCACTGTGCCATTACACGATTGCGGGTGCGGAAGGTTTAGCGGATGACAATTCTGGAAATTAGTAACTGGTACGTTCAAATTGGTGAGACCATTGTTAACTGTCATAGAGACCTGTCGAACACCGTTTGGAATAATCTTTGGTGGGACGTTGACTTCGCATGGAATGTTTTTCAACGGGGCGTTTTGAACGGAATTGGCGCAATTTTGCTTCTGAAGCTGATTTTGCTTCAGATTGTTAGCTTTGGACCAGGTCAAATTTTTACTATTAGCAATACATGCAGAAGATTTTCGATTCGCTCTTTTCGATGACGATACTGTTTTCTTCGCAGTTTCCTTTTTCGCCGCTAATTTAGGTGTGATGTTCAAGTTTAAATTATTTGAACCACAAGTGACTCCATTCATACTGGTGTCTAATTTCGTTGTCGAGCTCACAACTCCGTTCATTTTTGCGTCAGTCTTTGGAACGGACATTTTCTTCGGAGACTGGCGGACACAAGTCGATGGTGCTATTCTCATTTCTATCAAGTTGTTATTTGCTGGTATTGGCATTTTGCGTTTGATACCACACGGCTTCTGTTTGTTGGTGCTTAGCGCCCCATTGGCGGATGGGTCGGATGACGAATTGATTTCAAGGCAACATTTTTTACTAACGTCAATTATGCCATTGGTATGACTTGCAGAGCTTTTATTGGTCTCGTGCCCGTGTCGAATGTCGATGAAGCCGTTCATCGTCGTGTGAATTCGATCTTTATTGTCTTTAGGCCTACAATAGTCGAGAACACTCTTGCCATGACCTGACGTAGTATAATCTATGCCAGTAGTGGTGTCCGCACTACAGTTGGCGGTTGTGTTAGACTTCATGTGCTCGGTTTGGTTTTCCACGTCAAAGAGTACTTTGGGGCTGAGCGTTTGCGAGAGATAGCTGATGTACTTCTCGAGGTCATTGGTGACGCCGTTCTTGGACGGGCACTTCTTCTTGTCGTCGCCAGTGTTCGCTGCGAGGTCGCGCTTGAGCGCGGTGTGGGGCTTCATCTTGTGGTTGAAGTAGTCGGTGATGCGGTGGTTGGGGTTGTTGGGGTGGGCGCGGTGTGCGCGGTGGTGCGGTGGGGCCGCGGGGCGCCTGGGGCCCGGCGCGTCGCTCGCCCACGGCGGCATGCGCGCCCCGCCCTCTTCTGCCGCCGGCTCGGGGCTGCACGGGGAGCGCGGCTCGGTGATGTCGCTGCCGCTGCCACTGCCGCTGCACCCAACGCTCTCCGAAGGGCTCAGCACCGCCACGCCACTGGAACAATCAAATAAGTACAACGTTAATATATGTGAATCAAACCATGGAAGCAGTTTTATTTACTGCACGAGGGGACAATATTGTACCTTGTATTAAATATCTTTAATTAAAAATTGAAATTATTGCCATTACAATATTTTATAGGATTTTACACACGTTATGGATTTGATAAAGAAATAGTATCGGTTTAGACGATTTAAAAAGAGCAATGGGAAAAGCAAGTAATTGGTATACGTTTATGAAAAAAAAATATTAATAACTTTATGTCCTTTCACTGAATGTGAAGGCATCAATATTTCATTAAATGATAATCAACATTATCCATTAAAATAATCCCGGGCGACAGCGTGTTTGGCACGCGGCACCGAGAGTGCAATGACAATGTCTTACGAGGCGCGTCGTGACAAGGCGGCGCATCCGCAATATACTTGAGCCGCGATCACTCTTGATATAATGCAAATGTATGTGGTGCCCACATCGGACGCGGCTTGTGCGTGGTACAGTGACGACTATCTTTGGCTTTAATGACGATCAGCTGTTAAATGTGGGATCGATAGCACGCGAGGATGGGCGCGCTGCGGTGAGGGGCAGGGGAGGGGCGTGGAGCGAGGGGAGAGGGGAGAGGAGGGGGCGTAGGGCGCAAGGTGCAATGCCCTGCCGGTCCAGTGCAGTGACGCAACGCGGCGCGTAGCTGCACTGACCGACCGGCCACAATTATTTCGGGGCCCCGCGACATTCGGCGCACTTTACGGCCGACAATCATTCCACGTCTTTATTGCCAAGCCGGACACTTTAACGCTTTGTCCCCGCGCGCTCTCGTATCGCTGCCGCGTCGCCCATTGCTCTGTTTACGAGGTATAGTCGTGAAAGTCGGTTTGTTTAGGCGCGCCGCCGGCACGTGAAAATTTTGAAGCCGTGTGCGCCCTGCCGGTTAACTCGTTTAGGGACCTTTTGTCGGATGAAATCCACAGGTAAATTTCGGATGATAAATTTGACAGGAACGATCGGTCGCAAGCGAATGTAGACTTTATGGGTATGACGTTGGGTGAGCATTGGATCGCGGCGACCGCGTCGAGGGTCTAATGGTGTGGGAGGGGCGGATGCCGCGTACTCAAGGTGCACCCTCGCCCTTCATGAAGCCACAGCGCTCACATAACTGCGTCTAACATTCCCTCCCCTTCGCACTAGCGGGGAGCTTCTTCACTAATTGACCCAATTTTAAGATCGAACTTTTTTGCAGCCAAGATTTATGAAGCACGTCTCGGTTATCTATTAGAGGGCTTAATTCGATGCCTAAGTTCATTAATCGTGACAAAGCTTTCGAGTCCCCTTTCTCACTAATAACAAAGAATATTTTCGATCATTACGGCATTTTAATCGTTGAGGGATTATTTTTTTTAATTTGACACTGTGACACCTCCAGTAATTGATGACAGATTATAAAATGGTAAGAACCATTTCAATAATAAAAATATTTTGAACGTTTATAACTAAACAGGATGCAGCGAGAGTGGAAGAACAGCTTTAGTTTTAGAATTTCATAGCTGAGCTGTTCAAGGATATTCGAGACGGTCACCTAAATTCGATCCTCCTGCTCTAGCTCAAGGCCCACAATGTTATGAGCGATAGGGACGGAGTGGTACACACACATTCCCGTCTAAGCCCGCCCGTTGGCACAAACAAGCTTAGTCGGTGAAATATTTTAAACGGTTTAACAATCTCATATTTCGGCCAACGAACGCACCGTTTCATTCCAGCCTAAGGTTAAACTATACTAAGATAAAACTGAAATAAATACTAAAAATATTCTTCCCAAAAACAAAGCTAAGGTTTACAGGGATCCTTACAACATAGTATTAATATTTAAATCTTAAACAAATTTAAACTTTGACTTAAATTTTGTAATTTTCTTCATTTTGTCAAAAGAAATGTATTTTCAACGTATACAATAATTTTACAACATTTACTTACAATTGTCTTTTAATAATTTACTATTTTTCCTGAATCAATTTAGTTTCAGTTTATATTTTTTTTAAATGTACTGACTGTTTCGGATGCTAACTGTAAAACATCCGGATTCAATGTAAAAAAATGATTTTCATTACGAAGTTGAATTGAGACATAACCTATACTCTTAAATAGCTACGGGCAAGATTATATTACAGTTTCCAAAGAAAATATAGCTACATCCTTGTAAATTTTCATTTTGTAGGGCCATCTATCGACCATCCAGAAAATCGATTGGTTCTGTACTGAACTGCACTGTTCAGATCTGAGGTTTAAGTTTACATATCGAGAGCATCAATTAATAACAAAAGTATCATACATCACGACATACATATAAAAAAACAAAATTTTCAAGTAACATGGATTCGTTCATAATTGCAAATACTTCAAAAATTAAGCCATTGTAATTAAATACTTAATGACACCCAAGGTTTTTCATTTGACAAATTTAAACGACACCCTAATTGAGCTTCTATTAATAAATTCCGCCGTCAAATGGGCGCTATATAGGTCAGCGTACTACGCTACTACGATGAAGACTTTTGTGCACGTCTGTCGTGTGCCCACACATTTTATATAACACGCAGATAGTTTTCAGATATTGGACGTTTAAAATAATAAACAATAAACAGGGTGCTATCAGTATAAGATGTTATATGTTCGAAAAAAATAATGAATTGTGGCCGCAAAGTTATTAGCCGACTTATCGGCATTCCTTCTTATTACTTATTAGTCATTTAGGTATTAGTCTTCAAAGAGATTAATTGGAAAGACTTTAAAATTTAAATCATATAATGAACAATATATCGACGGTCCCCACGTAAACTATCGAAACTGAAAAATCCGTAATTTACAGTAGAGCGATTCTAAGATTAGATTTTTATTTTTATCGAGATTGTGATTGCGAGAAGAGATTTACATTTATTTTTTGTCCAAAATTTAATCATAAAATTACAAATCCTTATCTCTAGTTGTCAGTCGTGCAATAAAATAAAAATGTTACTTTTTTCAATTTTGATAGTATACGTGTAACATCGACATACGATGTATGAAGTTTGAAAACACTTCACTGAGTCTCATAATTTTCCTCACAAATAGGATTAAATAATATGCTTAAAATTTCTTCGCATTATTTCAATTCGTTAGGAGTACAACAGTAACTTAAATTTTAAGTTATATTTTGTAACCTTTTTATTTTATTCACATTGGCTATTTATCTATAAACGTAATTTTATATTATGAATTTAATAAGTTAAATTTGGCCAATTTCCTGGCGTCCTATATATCTGAATTTTTGAATATATCGATCGAATGACAATGACAATATCACGATGTTAAACAAATATTCTGATGATTATGATCATAAAGCGAGAAGCTTACCATAGGAACTACCTATTTAGGATACGACGTAACCACATCAGATTGGATTTGTTTCAATGAATATTTTTTTTCAATATAAGTTTCTTTAATTAATGAAATAATACTTATTTCTTATGATTACTTTTATGTATTTCTGTTACACTTCTATGGTAACTAACATAAATATTAAACCACGGAAAGTATTTGCCAACTAACTAATCAATTTATTTTATTAAATAAAGCTTAGTGTGGTTCCAGGTTACTCGTGCAGTATGATAATATTATTGTTTGGTGTTATCCAACGATTGGGAATTGGAGCCGCGTCGACCCGTTATCCGGCCACGTCTGAACTTGAGTGTCGTGACCCCGTGAGATAAAGAATCGATTACGAGAATATGTGTAATCGTAATAGCGGACTTGCACCGCCCATGCCACTAGATGGCGCTGATCTTAGAGTAACTACTAACAATGTCCGAGAATTATTGCAGTTTAGAAATCAAATAACTCTTCTTGCTGATGGCTTATACAAGGATAGTTAGAATAAATTCGCAGGTTTAGTATATACTACGATTTTCTGTTTATAATTACCTCTCTCCATTTATAATGTTTTATAACGTTTACGAACGAGGCGAACTAAGAAAAAACGACCATAATTAGGGCTAGACGAAAAAAACTGCAAAACGAAACCATCTTAAGACCATCTTTTATGATCTACATGAGCAAGAAACAATGTTATTGTCAATGAATGGTGAACATTCTTAAAAATATTGTAACAGAAATAATTCATTTATTAATATTGATCGATTACCTCAAAATTTATAGAGATTGTTTTGCCTGGAGTCAGTTTACAAGTGTCAAAGTCTTATTAGTTGTTCATCGTTCCTATCTATATTGTAAGTTAAGAAACTTTCAGCTTTTACAAAATGGGCTGTTGATCTGTGACATAGTGCGCATCACTTTCGCATAAACGACGGCCTACGATCGCAAATCTTTGACCCACATAAACGGTCTAGGGTCGCCGATGGCCGTTCGGCGTTTTTTGCGAGTGCGAAAGCAAAAGTGGCTTGTATGTAGGTGAGGCAAGGTCGCCGAAAGCGGCCGTTGACCCCGCGCCGGCCATTCCGAGAAACCGCCTTGCACCGCCTCGGCGCGCCGTTTTATGCCCGCGCCTTCCACGTATTGATGATCGACTGTGTGCGCGATTTATGTGTGCGTGTTGTTTTTTAAAAGTATCCGATTTTCTGATAAAAAGAATAAAGATAGAGCCAATCTCTATATTTGGAGTGTAACTTTTTACTGCAAGGATAGAATCATTTTCACATATCATGTGTGATGCGTGTATGAGAAAACGACTTAAATTTTAATTACGAAAATTTCAGTCCTTCAGAGTGCATTCTGTATCACTAAAGTTATACTGATAAGATCACATGACGTCTACTGACGCAACAATCTTACTTTAAAAAGACTTTTCAATTATTCCGTGTATTTTCTAAATCTAATGTGCGTTTAATTGAAGGCGCACCGCGCCGAGATCGCGGCCGAGACTAAACAGAGGAATTTTTGTCTCGCGTCGAAATAGTACAGTGTAAACGTGCACGCCCACGAGATGCGTCCGACGATGCGTCTTCGGATAACATCCGCTGCTATCGATCGTGTGTGGTGACTCGAAACTTATACGCTTTAGGCCTGCCGCACATATACAGTTTCCGCATCAGTTTGCCGTATACTGTTGCCGACCGAATGCTCCTCTTGCATTCAAAATGTTTCACAAAACGCACGCGTTCACTGTTTCCTAAAACAGGTTCATTTGGGACGACGAAATAGATTGTCATAGCTTGTTAGGCATAATAATCGAATGTCATTAAAAGAATAATGTTAAAATAATCATCTCTCATAATGTGTTGTTATCAACAAATTTTAAAAAATAAATTAGAATTCCTAAAAAGCGAGTCCATCTACTTTTATTTCACTCCTAACGATTTTTTGTAACAGAATTGTAATTTTTAAAACTCGATTATGGGCTCAAATATTGTGTGATTAGCTTCGACATAAAACTAAAGTTGTATCGCTAACCTTCTTTTTACGCTGATATGAATCGAATGAATCGTTCGAACTAGCGTTTACATTTTAACATTCGTTAAGTTAAAAAAACGCAGACGTGGATAATCTGCAGAGAATGATGAATATTTTATACCATTTACACTTTGCTCTTATAGCGCTGCATATATAGATAGAAGAAATGTGTGCTTTTAAATTGGGTTTCCAGTATCTTTATTTTAAACATATGAACAACACCCTTATTCTAGCCACACATGAGAAAATTTAACAAGGTTATAATGATAAAAATGCAAAATGAAACATTTTCGAAAATCGATTCATTAGTTAGTTTTTTAAATAAAAATAACAAAATTTACGAATGTTCGCGCATATCTGCGCAACTTATGAACTGATTTAAAATATTTTTATCTGATAGGGTAGAGTACACTTTCAGAATGGTCCTACAGATTTTTTTATAAAAATCGGATAAAGCAGTTTGTTGTTTGTGAAGATATGTTTCGAAAGTACATTTTTAAGATGTTTGGAATTGGTATTTGCAATTTTCTGTAAAAATAAACTTGTTCAACGCTTTTGAAAAAGAGAGCTGTTCTCACCCGTGCCAGTAGGTCACACTTGGCTAGCGCTCTATGGTTACTTATGTATATTGTAAGAACAGGTCACACATGACGTAAGCCCACGCATGTGGGGTCAATCAAAACATCGATAAACAAGTGCGAAGGCGTAGCGACGGGGCCGGTGCGTGACGGTGACGATGCTATCGCTACGGCAAATTAACGCGTAGCTTGGACCGCTACCTTATTGTGCTACGAACAATAGACGCAGGTAAGAATGGGGAACATCCTCTACTTTGTGCACTGTTGAAGTGAAATATAAATTTAATTTACATGTAACATTAGAAACAAAGTTTTGACGCGTATTTTTCTATTGAATGACGTGAATACCACAATACGATTCTGATGGTCCATTTGTACGATTACTAAAATTACCGGTTGAGGCAGTTGCTGAGACATTGGTTGCGGCGTCGCCGTTCGCAAGTTCAGTTCCCACACGCATTAAATATTTTTACGATCTATTAGTTGTTTCGGATCTGGGTGTTTGTCTTTGTGCAAATTATGTTTGTAAAACGTCCTTGTAACGCAAGACTTTCATCTTATAATAAGGGCAGCGTTTAAAAAAAGTTACTTATTAATTTTTACAAAGAAAGTAATAGCTATGTAATTCATTATTACAAGAAGCGTAAAATTAACACTTCAAATTATCTGACTATTATTGTATAGACAAAATCTCACTAATAATCACAGGAGGTTTATATAAAAAATAATTAAGTGGGGGATAAGATGTGAATATATTTAGAATTTAAAAGGTGAAGGAGGAAAGCACTATGTACCTAAAAGCAGGAATAGCCTCAGTACTATGTATACCGCAATATAATTAGTGCAAAGGAGTACCTATTATGTAATTTGAATTTGATTTAATCTATTACAAATAATTTCAAAGACCATTCTTTGGATCATTATACATCTCACCACTAATTTGCTTGACAATCGGCCCAGAAACGGCGCATCACGAGATGGCCAGACATGATGAAACTATAAGGGTTCCTAGTGGAATACGGAGCCCTTAAAAGTGAATTTGAACCGAGAAACAAAAGCCTAGCGATCATCGAGACAGCGGCGCTCATTACTCATAACCCATACAACGCGAGCTTCGGCAACTTCACTCCTGTGGATGTAAACAAGCGTAGACGTAATTCGCCTCCTTTTCAGGCGCTTGCTTACTACATTAAAAGCTTCAATAGCACGTCGCCCCACGGGTCGAGCCGTCGCGTCGTAATGAGAGGGCGTTCAAAAGAACAAATTCACGCACATGTCGCTGCGGGGTAGGCAGAACACCCCTCGGAATCATCACGGCGCAAATTTTGTAATAGAAAAATACCCCATTATTAGATATCTTTCGATATGGGGCTGTAAGGGCTTTAATTAGCTGTCGACGTGTACATGTGCATGGATGATAAAAATCAATTAAATTTTATACACGCGCACTAGAAAAAACGTTTATAAATTACAACGTCACAATGATATGTAATATTATTGACAAGTTTTATAAAAATAGATTTTCATTTAAAATTTTTCAATCGCCTTAATTTTAAGGTAAAAATGCTAATATCAAATTTTGAGTTGTTCAGTTTTCACAAAATTTAAATAAGACAGAATAGAAGAAATTGCCTTTCTATCGCACATGTATCCTGCGAAGAATATATTATAATTG
Source organism: Graphium colonna (assembly GCA_025505425.1). Lineage (NCBI taxonomy): Eukaryota > Metazoa > Arthropoda > Insecta > Lepidoptera > Papilionidae > Graphium > Graphium colonna. The sequence continues at coordinate 6,893 of JAOCPS010619253.1, read as the reverse complement.
GTTCCAAAACATATCAGTCTCTTATTTTTGAAGTCAATTTAATTTATAGACACAACCGTTATTGCATCGCGTTCTGTAAAAATTGATCAAAATATTTGTATGAATAATCTACGTTCCCACACAAATGACTATTTAGGTCTATATTCGATGAAACAAAATAATATCAGTCAGTAAACACGTTGGTATTCCGCATCGGATAGCTTGGGTCCCTGTCAGATTTATTTTGAATTTTTGGGCGGATGGCGCCCCGCTGCGCACATGTGTCCCAACGAATTCTCGCTTTAATTTTGTTACAATGCAGGACGAAAAATCGAAACGACTTCGCGATTATGAACTCTCTACGTTGAGGATACATTTTGTTTCTGCTTGGATTTAAGGTTTTGGATGTTACTATAGCAGATTTTCGCACGAAGTTGCCGTTACTTTGTTATAAATTGGCAAAATGAAAAAAAAATGGCATTGTATATGAATGATATTCATAAATATTTAAATAACGATTTAATTACAATTTTTTCAGGAAGGGCTTCATTGATATGTCAACACTTTTATCCCTAATCGAAGGATTCACCCGGGTTCCATCTTTATCTCCGCGGCTTCTCAGGGTCGTAGCTTAATACTAAACTGATCTCATAAATCTTTGGGTCATCTACAAAAAGATTTTCTTAATACTGCCGGGTACTTACCTAAAAACATCAACAGTGGTAACGTAAGAATATTTTAAAATTAATTTTGCACACATATTTCCTAATATACGACACATACTGTTTTATTTAATGACATGGACCTACAAGAAAACGTATGCAAAATAAAAATGCAATAACGTAATGGAGACGTGAATTAAAGACTTTTTTGTACTTTTCGCGGCAATCTGTCTGATCACTTGAGTAACATTTAATTATAAGTTTTGTCCGTAACGGCCGACAGCGTTCAATTAAACATAATTGCTTTATTACTTGTTTATTTATTTGTACGCCCGCGGGCTCGAATAAGATGTCGTAAGATAAGACAGGTATCCTGCTCGGACGCAGTCTTTAGCCGCATGTCTGGTTAAATGTTAATTTAAAAATTAATGTATGAAATAAAAAAAAATCAGCTTCCAGTAAAAAATCAGACAGGATACGATCAATATTTTGGATTCGTTTCAAATTTTCCACGAAAATAATCATTATAGTCTAGGTCCTAGGACATTATTTTTGGTTACAGTTTGATAATATCGTTGTAACGCCTAACTAGTCATTCTAACAGTTATTTGACAGATGATAAATTTAAGAATAAAGTAAGAAACACTCTTCACAATATTACACACACATTACAGATTTACGTGTATGGGAATAATACTGTTGATTATTAGACAGGAAAAATAAATTATTGTATAGTACATTTTGTAAGAAACAATATTTTAAAAAGGCAACTGCTAAGTTCCTCGCCTGCTTTTCTCAGCAGCATCTGAGTTCCAAGTTGGCGGTAGCTTCCTCTCGAACATTAAAGTGAAGAAAATTAAGTTTCGTAAGAACGCGTAAGCGTCTATGTTAATAAACATATTTTGAATTTTGATTAATTTTGATGTTATGCTATTGCAAACAGAGTAAATTTGTTTATAACTTAATACAGAAGATATTAATTTGACAGAAGCGATACATAAAGTGCAAACGTTTATTGACCAACCAATGATGAAAACAACGGAAATTCTAAATTAAAAGTACACCGACCCACTGAAAAGTCATTTCGACGTATAACAAAAGAACAAAAAAGGGGCAAAAAGATAAGCGACGGACAATCACGCGATTTTCATTTTTTTATTTTTTTTTCTCATTTTTTTATCTATATACGCCAGAATTTATGTTTCAATCGCCCACATCATCGGAACAACTGGCGGCGGGGAGAGAATGAAAAAAAAAAAAAACAACGCTCGCCCACTCCCGACACGGCGGGTTTTGGTCATGTGGACGAATAACTATACTAACAAATGTATGCGGTTATACCCGCAATTTTATATATAAAAGTCGATAGTAATGGAAAAAAAATCCTAAAAAACAATTCAATTAATTTTTCTCAGGTTCTAAGAACCATATAAATATGAAACATATACCAGATTCTGAGTTACGACGTACATCAAGGCAACTGCAAAAGCAGATTCGTGTGATAAGTGTACACACAGACAGACAAAAATTGTAAAGAAAATGGTTTTAGCTTGTTGTTATATTTATTAATATCTACTGTGTACAGACATTGGTAACCTATAATTTTATTATGTGTAGATATAAATATACGGGTTCCGTGGAAAAGTCATATGGTTTCGTGGGCGTTCGTCATTCATTGACTTCACGAAACTCGTTTAAAAACATGAAATAACTCCGTGAGTCATATTGACCTTGGAGTATCTCTAGCAAGGGTTTTGACCTTTATGCAAATCTGTGTTATTATTTAATATCGAGTTCTATTTATTGCAACAAGTTTTCGACATGCGTCTACTGAAGAAATGTTTGCTATATTTAGAGAGCGCCAAAGAAGGTGAAACATGTTTTACAATCAGTCTTATGTATGTATTTCATTATATACTACAGGTTATTGAGACGTTAATAATGTCAGTAGTGGGCAAGAATGTGGATTTTTTTTATATAACCAGGGTGGGTTATTTAAAAAAAAAAAACACATTCTTGCCTCTTGGGGGTTTTTTGGCTCTTAAATTTCTTTGTCATGGATCACTCGCATCATTTAAGTAATTTGATTGTTTATAATATCAAAAGATTCGAGGATCTTCTTTAAAATATATGTAATAGGCTCTAGTAAAGAATTTTGTTTCGATATTTAGGATTTTTATTGCGTGTACATTAGTAAGAAATATTTTACGTATATGTATTATTAGAGCTTTATGCTAGCAAGTCCCTTTACTAAATTTAGTCATGTTATAGTATATATTATAATAACTAATTGATGGAGACGCAATATACGTATCACAGCATACTTTATGCTGGCTCATCTTCAACAGATCTTAGCGGAATTTAACACAAGATTCTTTCAAACTAAGCCAAGCTTTAGCTTTGATAAAGTTAAATGTTTGATGTTACATGGCTAATAGATATTGCAACTTGAAATGCTTTAAATTATTTAAGACATTTATTTTATTATGTATAATTCAAAGTTGTGATAAAGAGAAACAATATTTTATCCAGCTTTGTAAGCTATTAGCATTAGGCCTGCGTACTTGCATGTGCATATGCAACGCCGTCATTCGAGTTCAAGAGGACGGAGGGAAGCGAGCGAACTACTTCGCTTTTAAATATAGTTTATAACGCTGCATATGACTGTCTTAATAAAGTAAGTGCTAAAAGAGCAAGTTCCATTCGACGCCTAAGAAAAAATTCTTAAGGTGAGATATTTTAATTGCTCTCGTGTGAGGTGTTCACGCAAATGGGCGCGGGTGTCTCAAGACTGCGTACGTCTAATCGACCCACTAGTCTGCCGTGGTGCTGGCCATTCATTATGCTGAAAGGAAGCGACGTCGCGTGAGAACGGTGTCACAGGGGGGCTCCCCTCACCGCCCCTCACCCCACCACCTCTCCCCCGATTATTGCGCCCGGGGGGTGAGTTTTTCGCGCATCTGCTATTTATTTACGCGCTTTTTATATTCATAGGTTGCGTAACTCCGTTCTCCCGTGGCGCGGCCGGTTTCCAGTTCATTACGCGCCGTTACGGTGTCCTGGCGCGGCGTTGGATTGTAGTTTCTATGATGTACGGGATAGAGCCTGGATTAGGAGATAAGGGAATAGTTCGCGTTATCTGGCGTGCCCAGCGTTACGCACCCGCCCGGTTCCATCGCGAGTGTACTTTTGGAGTTTACTATAATGTATGTACACTACGACGCATACTAAGTGACTGTGACGTATATATTCAAATACAATTCTGAGACTCTTTGATAATTCAGAAATATCTATAAAAAACTTGTGATAAGTTTCCTTTTTATGGAAAGTAAGACAAACTAGCAAACGATTCTCCCGTATGGTAAGTGAACCCGTCGCCCATAGACACACGTAACATCCGGAGAGTCGCGATTGCGTTGTCAACTTGGCAAGTTAGATATAATAGGTTTATTGCATAGGATGGGATCGGATTCGGATCAATAGGATTTGGAGCGAAAGAGTTGGGAGAGAAGAGAAGTTTAAGGTGGTAGAGCACATACAGCTAGCGATTGCTGTCCTTCTTAAACTGCTTGATCAGACAGAGATCCTCATACACAAAGTAAGCCTTTCTTAAAGCCGTGGAAGCTGAATGACTTTTATTACATTTCTTCTTATTGCTCTTTTCTGCAATATGTCAAAGTAAACGTACATAATAACGCCATACGACACGACATTGTCACACGAACAACATACACGTTTTCTGTTACACATCGCAATTGTGCGGGCGAGGCTCGGAACCTTCCTCGGATATTATTGCAATCGCATTACGTGCGCTTAGGGAATTGGAGCACAAGGCTGCTCCAACGAGCGATGCCACCGTCTTTATATGCCACTATTACATGGCACATCTGAACTATTCTGTTTATTTATCTGGCAATTTAGAACGAAATTTCATTTGCATGTTCAAAAATCCAATTGCAAGATTCCATTCACACAGACAACGGGACAGGCGAAAAATAAAAGCTTCTGACAAGCTGTCCTCCATGATATCACCCGTGCAAGAAAGCATGTCATCGTTATAGAAACATAGATTTTTTGATCCTTTAACAGCTTTTGCTGCACTTCTATGGCTGTGCTCTCCCGGGAAGTACCACCGCCCTTTATATAGTCGGCATAAAATAAAGTATGCATGACTTTTGGGGACGCCGGATGGCCATGTCTATCCTTTTCTTTTCCTATTCCTATCCCCTCCAAATCCTTAATCCCGACCCCATCCTATCCAATGAACCTATTCTATCCAATTTCCCAGGTTTACAACGTACTCGCAACTCTCTGTTGCGTGTGTCCATGGGCGACGGGATCACTTAACATCAGGTGAACCGTCTGCTGGTTTGTCTACCTTTCCATAAAAAAAAAGTCGGAAAAGTACTGGGTGAAGTAGAAGACTATGGTTAAGTTCCTAGTGGCGTATTTCTCAGTATTGAAACTCGGTTGAAATATATTATTTGAACGTGAATATAAAAAAAATAATTGTAAAATAATAACGGTTGTGGACATCACAGTGATAGTTATTTATGTATATATTAATAAGTAATTTGGTCTTTCTCAGCAGCTTTGCTGTTCGAACAGATAGTAGTCTTTAGTAACGACGAATAATAGTTTTAATGTTAAATAAGAAATATGAAGTTCCTGATGAAACATTTTAAATTACATGATATTACATTACGTATGCGAGGTCTGGTAATTTGTTGACTTGTTTAATGTTTATTAAGTACGCTATGTAGAAAACAGAAATGTAGAAGGAATACTGTTTATTCTAAAACTTACTGTTCGTTTGTTGTATAGATATATTAAATATGGAAAAATGCCAAGAAAAATATTTATTTAAATGCTTAGTTCAACTTTATTAACCTAACATAAAAAGCTATGTACAACCGTATTTTACAACATAAACAGAATTTTAATACCAGAATTTGTATACGTAAACAGCCAAAGTTACCCTTCTAGTTAACTCCGGTTCATTTAATTAAGATCTAACTCATCCACTGAGATAAAGTTGTGCCGTCGTTGCAAAATAAGTGGGTTTTAAAAAACTCGTGATCTGTAAATATCTGATCGTTTTTATGTGTTTTTGTACTTATTTAATTACCGAAGTTTTTATTACAAGAAATAAAAAAAATGATTTGTAATTACTTGCACATATGTTTTATTGCGAAGGTTTTTGGCTATTTGCTTCAAAAAACACTTATGTCGGTCTTTTAAAAGGCATTCCTTTTCCAAACCGTTGATGATTGATATTTGTAATTAATAATGAATCGTAACGTTTCGATTTTGCAATTGTAGATGCTAAAAACTTGTTTGACAATGTTGGAATTTCAGATGATTCTTTATGAAAAGATGTATTTAAGTTTTCTTAAGTAAGTTACTTAGTAAGTATAAATACTTCTATGATAAATAAAGATATAGGACTCTGCATTTGAAAAAAATATTGTTATCTAATCTCATCCATTCGACAATTATAACAAGATTTAAAAGGATTGTAGTCACGACATAGATTGATGGTAAAAACTTGTTTTACAATGTTGGAATTTCAGATGATTCTTTATGTATAAACGTATAGTATTTAGGTTTTCTTCATATTTTAGTAAATTAATTGTAAAATGGTAATTAAGTAAGTATTTGGAAAGTTTTTGACAACCATTAAGTAAGTATAAATGCTTTTATGTTGAATAAAGTTATAGGACTCTGCCTTTGAAAAAAAGTTGTAATCTAATCGCATCCGTTCGACAATTATAATAAGATTTTATAGGATTTTAGTCACTAGACTAATATTTTCTAGATGTAATGAAAGAAAGAAGGGGCACACCAAATTAATTGAAGCAGCCAGCAGGGTGTCAGCATAATACGACTTTAAAAGGCACAAGTGGTCTTGGTGATGTAAGCTCTTTAAAAGCTTGAATGGAGTCTAACTTGCTGTAACCTGAAGTCGTTTTAGTTTTATATAGAATAGTTATCAGCGATTTGCGGGACTTATATATGTTGGATATATATTTAATATTATACCAAAGTAGATTTCTGCTAGTATTCTTGTATATAGTGTTTGGGCATAATGAAGAGGTCTGTTTGATAAATGTTGGATTATTTTTTTTATAAAATTGTTTAACAAACTGGATTAACATATATTCTATTTCTATTTATGACGTCTAGAGTATATATAGTTAATATAAAACGTCGTTAATATGAGGAAATTCGTAGTATATAGAATTGTATACT
>JAOCPS010619143.1:0-10964 GCA_025505425.1 Graphium colonna | reverse complement strand
CTAATATCACCCAATGGGCCTTTCTATGTAGTTCCACACAATGAAACCTTCCTATGTTGTGTGACACAATGGGGCCTTTCTATTTCTATCTAGTATCACAAAATGAGGCATTTTTATGTAGTATCACATAATGGCACTTATATCTATATACAATAGGGATTTTCCTTCTAGTATCACCCAATGAGCCCTTTCTATCTTGTGCCTCACAATATAACTATCCTATGTAATATTACACAACAGGGCCGTTATATCTAGTATCACAAAATGAGGCATTTTTATGAAGTGACATTAAAATACTTCTATCTATATACCATAGGGCCTTTCATTCTAGTATCACGCAATGGGCCCTCTCTACTTAGTGACACACAATGGAACCTTCCTGTGTAGTGTCACATAATGGGATCTTACTATATAGTATCACCAAATGCATTATTTCTATCTATTATCACACAGTGGCATTTCTATCTATACATTATATGGCTTTTCCTTTATTGTAACACACTAAAATCATTCTACCTAGATCCACATAATGAAGGCTTTCTATGTAATGTTACACAATGGAGCCTTTCTATCTAGTATCACAATATGAGGCACTTTTATCTAATATGACACAGTGTCAGTGTCATTTATATATATACATTATATGGCTTTTCTTTCTAGTATCACATACTGTAGCTTTTCTGCCTAGATCTACATAATAAAGCTTTGCTATGTAGTATCACATAATGGGGCCTTTTTACCTAGATCCACACAATGAAGCCTTCTTAGGTAGTGTCACACAATGGTACATTTCTATCCAGTATCACAAAATAAGGCAATTTATCTTATATCACACAGTGGCATTTCTCTCTTTTATCACACAGTGGCATTTCTCTCTATTATTACACAGTGGCATTTCTCTCTATTATCACACTGTGGGGCCTTATTACCTAGATCTACACATTAAACCCTTCTTATGTTGTGTCATGCAATGATACCTTTCTATCTAGTATCACAAAATAAGGCAATTTATCTTATATCACACAGTGGCATTTCTTTCTATTATAACACACTGGGGCCTTTGTACTTAGATTCGCACAATGAAGGGTTCCTTATTGTGTCAAATAATGGGACTTTTTTTATCTAGTATCATAAGGCCTTTCAATGACTGGCCTTAACATGTGACAATCTTGAGTGCTATTCTAACCCATATCAATAATATCATTTTATAATATTTTACAACAATTAAGCTTTTAATATAACAAAAATATATTTTTTATAAAATATATTTATGCATTATACTATCCTGGCCCTTTTGTATACTTTAGTAGATTAGACCACTAATGTCTATTTGTATAAAAAGATATTTTCTCATAATATATACATAGTACTATGCTGGACGGAACCATGCTGGTCCTTTTTTTTAATTTAGTGATGTGAAAGGTCCTGATACATTACAGAATCTATAGCTCTTATTATTTTGTCTACAATTGATAGGGTCGTAGAAATTGTATGATGCTCTTGAATATTATTATAGTATATAGTTATAGTCGCTGACAATTATAATGCATTATTATATTCCAAGATTTAACTACAAGATTTTATTTTTTACAATTTTGTCTATATTTATATTGTACTTTTTCTTAGCAACAACAGTATTTTATATATTATTTCTTAAATGAAGTTACTAAGATTAATCTTTTATATTAAAAACGCTATTCCTATTGTAGTGTCGTACGATTTTGGCTCTATCTATCTATTATCTATTTTTTTTATATCATATAACACGGTCTGACTAACATATCGATAGTAAGTAAGCACTTCACTAGTCCGTCCTTATTGTTGTAATTCAGTATTCGCAGATGTTACATCACTAATCAGCCAGGTATGTAACTGTGCACTGTGTAGTTGCATTCCGATACATACTTGTGTGGCAAACTTGCATCTCTAAATGTTTTGTATAAAGTCTACAGTCGCTTGGCAGAATCTTTGGATATTGTACAGCGGATAATGTTGTGAAGTGATGTGATGTGTAAACAAATATATACTTAATTGACACACGCTGCATTTTATTTAATATTCTTAACCTTGCGTTCACAAATAATGATGTGCCTCGCTGTGGACTATTTTTTTCGATAAGTTTAAATAATAAGGGACGTTATTATAGAACTATTCCTTAAAATATAAATATTCATTATGTTGACAATTTGTCTATTCTTTGGGGCACTCCAAATATTAATGACATATATTTGTTATGGCGACATATTGCTAAATATTGTCTCTAATCTTTGTCGTCGATAGTTATAGATCGCAGTATAACATAAATAAATTTGTATATGAAACATCCAATTATTCACGCAATATCTAATAAGTTTAAAAACTGCATGTTTCAAAATTTATTAAATAAATTACATAACTGACAAGCCCAAAATGATAAATAAGAAACAATATTTAAGGTTTCACAAGTTTCATAAGTTTTTTCAATTTTTAACAAAATAATTAATAATTTACAATTATATATATTTAAGGATGCAAGTTTGTATTTTTCTCCTTCACCGATTCATACCATGGCTTTTCATTCATCTCATGCTGTCATAGACACTAAAAAATATATATATATATATTTTTTTTAAATATTTCTTTTTCTTTGGTTTTTGCTTCATTCTCGCTTAACCTTGTTTCGTACGCGCTTGGGGTCATTACTGTGCTTTTTACGTTCCATTACTTTAATAATTTACTTTAGTTATCAAGTCATAGAGCTTGAGATTGTCTACCAACTAGTCGCGGTGTTGCCTGATCTTTAAAAGTCGGTTTATTTTCCCGCAGTTTATAATTAAAGATGGCCGTTGTTGACGCTTCAAGTAACAAAAGCAAATTTTGAATTTGGAAAATATTTAATTTTTACGAAATAACAATTACCTATTATCTGTATTGCCATTTTTTTTAATATAAGGCAGTTGCATTATTTTAAACAAAAATGTAACGATGTCCTTGTTTGATGACTTATAGTGATGTGCCCTATATCGAAATTAATTTGTCGATGATTTTAAAATATAAAAAAAATCAGGCTAATTCTAAAAAAATATTGCATTTGATAAACAAAAACACTTACATTAACATTTTTAAGTAAATTAAACATATATTATACTGTATGATGTTGGGTCTTAGTTGACGTCTGCAACGGCCAAAAATTTATATGTTTTTCATGACACTTCTAGTTGGAAAGTCTCGAGCGGCTCATAACCACCGCAACTGGTTGGAAGTCATAAAACGAAATCATATCGCGGATAGGATTAAAAAAGGGGATCAAAACATTACTCTCACGACTCGTAAACCCGCGAATTACCCACACTTCACGATCTGGACCAAAGACTAAATAGAATCGGACGGCTATTGGACACAGCTCGCAAGAAAAAAGATATAAAATCGGAACCACGCATATGCCATAGACAAACGGATGTGATAGGTTTTATGACTTCTGATTGTGCGGCGTCGCAACAGTTTTTATCGTGTTTAAATGTTTGGATTAAGAGACGCACATTAATTTAGTTTATATTACATGCCTTGTCTGTGATGAGTTAAGATTGATCGACCAAGTAAATGTTTAATTACTGGTCGTCGAAAAAAGTAGTTCAAAACAATGCCGGCTTTAAAACACACGACTTCTGTCATTTTGTGCTGGCAGCACGCACATGACATTTGTCTATGCGCGTTGTTTATTAAAAAAATACGAAAATGACGTAAGCATAGACCGTCTGTCAAAGCGGCAGCAATAAGAACTAAAGCGACGTCGCCATAAACGCAGACTATAAAATAAAGACGAAAGAGACGTCATTAAAGACTGTCTATCAAAGCGACAGCTTTAATGACATCGTCATTAATTGTCCGTCAAAATGGTTGCTTTGAAATAAAATAAAAATAAAGCGACGTCGTCATATGCGATCCGTCAAAGTGACAGCTTTAACGGCGTCGGCATAGACCTTCCGTTGAAATGACTACTTAAAATAAATAAACGTCGCCGATATAAATCGTGAACGACACGAGTCTGACGACGCATGTTGTTTGGAAAAAAGCTAAAGCGACGCCGACATACAGTCTCTGACGTCTGTCACAATGACACCTGTCAACCAATTTTGGCGCCAAAGTTGTCATTAGAGCGTCTGTCAACTGCTATGAAGTCGAGTTAGCCACAATGGAAAAGTAGAGCATCACTGGCATATAGTCTGATGGACAGTTCTGGCGCGAAGTTTGTAGTAGTAGAGCTGGGTCTGTCAGGGTGACAGCTGTCACGTTGTGGCGCGCGAGCGATCTCTGACGCGGTGGGTGTTGCGCGACAGGCGGCGACAACATGTACACGCTGATGAAGCCGGTGGGCGCGGCGCTGGGCGCGGAGTTCCCGCTGGCGGGCGAGCACGCGCCGCCCGCCGCGCACCTGCCGCCGCCGCCGCCCTCCGAAGGTGCCCCACACTTGTACACCTACGGCACTGATTGAGAGCGTTAGGGACGTTAGATACAGACCGAAAGTTATTAGGACACCCCCTTACGACCTTTGTACACCTACGGCACTGGTTGAGAGCATTAGGGACGTTTTATACAGATCGAAAGTTATTAGGAAACCCCTTTAGGACATTTGTACACCTACGGCACTGATTGAGAGCGTTAGGGACGTTTTATACAGGTCGAAAGTTATTAGGAAACCCCTTTAGGACATTTGTACACCTACGGCACCGATTGAGAGTGTTAGGGACGTTTTATACAGATCGAAAGTTATTAGGAAACCCCCTTAGGACATTTGTACACCTACGGCACTGATTTAAAGCATCAGGGACGTTAGATACAGATCGAAAATTATTAAGAAACCCCTTTAAGACATTTGTACATCTACGGCACATATTGAGAATAGTAAAGACGTTAGATACAGATCGAAAGTTATTAGAAAACCCCATTAGGTCATTTGTACACTTACGGCACATATTGGGAATAGTAGGAACGTTAGATACAGATCGAAAGTTATTAGAAAACCCCATTAGGACATGTACACTTACGGCACACATTGAGAATAGTTGGGACGTTAGATACAGATCGAAAATTATTAGGTAACACCCTGAGGACATTCGTAAACCTACGGCACAGATAAAAAACATAGCATTGCGGACGTTAGATTGAAATTAAAAATGCAGGGGTATAAGTCATACCTAAAACACCTTTATAACACTTGTCTGCGACACAGATTAAATAATATAGTTAAAGTTTAGAGATGTTGGAGACAGATATAGAACTAAAATTAATAGACAACGCCCTTAGGACACCTGTAAACCTACAGTTAAGGGCGTGGGATACAGATAAAACATAAAAAATATTAGAGACAATATGAACTCTGTTTTGGGATATTCGGCACAGGTTGTATATGCGTTTAGAATATCGAACAAAATGTTAGTAAAATTAGGTAGAGATTAATAATGATTAGAGATAGGTAGTGGTGTACAAATACTGCACAGATAAAATAGAATAAGGCCATTAGATATACAATATATTAAAACTCAAAATTATTAAAAAAAATGACTACACTATGAACTAGTAGAGTAAAAATAATCAAAGTAAACACGCGTATTGAAATTCCCTCAGACGAGCGTGTCGCCATCTTGAATACTATTTAGTCTATGGTCTATCTGTGAGGAGTGGTGTTTTGAGAGCGTCTATTCGGGGTATCGATAATGTTTTGAACTCTGAGAAATGACTTCACTAGAGCTGTACAATTTTTTTTATCTGACAATGATCTCTGATCTTAATATATCTTTTTTTATTAATATCGGAGAACTATCTATTATAAAGTATATTCTTTTGCAATATATTTTGTAACGATGTTTCGGTGTGACATTTTTAATCAGACGAGCTCTCAAAGCACAGTTTCGATTGTAAGGCATTTTTCAGGCTGTCAATTGTGCAGGGTGATTGGTGAATCACCTTCAATACTTTAAGACGTTACATTTCGGGATCATATTTAAAGGATAACAGATATTATTGTACATAAATATTGATTTACCACTGAGTAAACATAATCTGAAGTTTAAAAAAAAATTACGGAATTCATGTTAACCCTAGCGAACACAGCGTTGCCGGAGTGGCGGGGGGGTCGATGACCTGCGGCGTACTCAGCTGTGTAGGCACGGCGTTGTGCCGCCACACTTCATTAATTTATTGGAAAATTTGTGCTAAAACTATGCCCCTAATTTTATTACATAAATATGATGGCAATCGAGTATAGCGTGCTTTCCTTTAATATCGTAGGCGATTCACCAATCATCCTGTGTATGTTTACATGAAGTTTAGGAAGTGTATTTGCTTTCGGAATTTAACTGATATTATAAATGCCTTTTATGTTTTTTTTTTTTGATATCTTATTAACTGATAATTTCCTTAAAGTAGTTCAAGATTTTATTTCAGTTGGGCTTTTTTATTGAATCTTTTTTTTTTTACTTATAATGCAGCTTTGTTTTTTTTTTTTAAATTTAAGTGAAATAATTCAATTGTCATGCCACATTTTTAGTATATTCCTTGTATATATTGAATACATAATATTTATTAATATTTAAGTGAAATCTTGATAAGGTTTCAAAAGAGAATGAAGCAAATCTGAAAAGAGAGGAACGATTTCATAATTTTTACAATAAAAATAGATTCCTTTTAAAAATATATTTTTTTTTAATGTCATATGTATTAATAATGTTTTTACAATATTTGTGAATGATTTTACTATTTTTTTTTGTTTTCGTATATTTTTATTTGATTTTTATCATTTCTTACCTGTATGTGCTTTTTTTTGTAATTATAGAGAACAATAAAGGATTTTTGAAACAAATCAAGGCTTTTAAAGATTTCGTGGTACTGAGCAAATTCTTTGATGAGAGTTTTTTTTTTTGTTAAATATGGGATAAGTTTATTAAATGATTAAAAAATTTCGAAATAGATGAAATTTATCAATTTTGACCTGGGCCGATTTAACAGCTCAAAGACACCATCAATTTATCAAATCGTCATCATTATTTTTTACATTGAAATAATTTTGTTCGTATTTTTTTGTTATTTAATGGGATAATTATTTTTGTTATGTCTCATATTATATATAATATCATATTTTTTTTTGATTGAAATATTTTACATATAAATAGTTCACTGAAACCCATAAATTCACTTTTGAAATATTTTTTTTTCTTATTTTAATTTTTTTCGTGTATATCAATAAATTACCCCTAAATATCTTTGATTGATTTTGCCCGTCCAGTCGAAACTTTACAAAATGTAGTTTTAAAAAAATACATATAGATACCTTAATCCGCAGACCAGCAAACTTAACGTTTGTCAAAAAGAAGTAAGTTTGTGTAAGACATGATATGCAGACGTTTAAAATGTTATTTTATCACAATTCTTTGAATAAATAGTTATTCGAAAACATTTCTGGTTTCTCTACGCGATGAATTTGATTTTTTTTTTGTAATTAGTTTGAAAATATTTTTTTTTTACGTTTAACCTGACAAAATTACTCAAATGGAGTTAGCTGGTTTGCGAATTCAGGTATCGATATAGGCCTTCGCAAACTGTTTTTTCTATGTGTTTCATAGTTCCTATAAAGTAGCATAGTAGGTTGCCGATACCTATTTTTATAAAGTCAGAACGCGACCCGCTTGTCTTTACCACCTAACATCAGGTGAGCTACTGTTTCGCACTGTCAGACCTGTACAGCTTTGTCAACCCCGTGCGGCAGTGATCGATTAACACCAGTTGAATCACGACCGGCCTATCGCCGCGACATTTGTTTGTGTGTCCGTTTGTCCCGAGCTGTCAGACGTGTATTGTACCGTGCGCTCTCGCTGCCAGGGCTTGGCGGCGTGGACGGCATGAAGTCTTCGCCCGGCGGGGTCGGCGGTGGTGGCCCCGGCACGCCGAGGGAAGACTCGGGTTCGGGGATGGGGGACTATAACTTAAGTAAGTATCCAATATATGTTACAGCGTATGACCACGCTTAGATCGATCCAACGCTCACGTCAAGCTGTGTCACGTCGACTTGACGTGAGCATCACGCCGAGTTGACGCTAATATCACGCCATCTTAGCGCCTTAGTTGAAGCTTGTGTTACATCGGCTTGATGTGAGAGTCACGACGACTTTACGCTAATGTCACGCAATCTAAGCGCTTTAGTTGACGCTTTTGTCATGTCATCTTGATGTGAGCAACACAACGACTAGACTCGCGTTGCGTGAACTAAACGTCTATGTCACGTTGACTTGGCGCTCGCGTTACTGTGACCTGATGTGAATGTGTCTTGAAACACATTAATCTGATGCTCGTCTCACGCTAACTTAACGCTGTATTCACGTCGACTTGACTTTCTTGCCACGTTATTTGACGCATGGGTGCACGATGTTTGGAGCAACGCACGTACAAAAGCAACTCCTTTTTACTTCAAGCTTTTACTCCCCGCTACCAATTAAAATAATAAAAGTCCATTGTAATGGCGGTTTTTACACTGTAAAACAGTATCGAAAGTGTTGGTATTTCCCATGGTAACTGCCTTTACGTGTTACCACGTGCTATTGTTACACGCTTAAACATCCACAATTGTACGTGCATTGTTGGCCAATATATGCTGAATGTCGCACCTCTTGCCACGAGGATATACAGTTATCAATGCTGATTTTCGTAGCGTGAAAAGATTTTTTGAAGATACTATTGTGGTATTCAGGCTCAGTGATAGGCCCGTCACGGTCCCATATGGCCAATGTAATAGATGGAGTAATAGAGATCAACCCAATGGCAACGTAAATAATAAAGGCCGCAACAGTCAGCCCTAAGAGGGGTTTTCACTATACTAATTACGATATTTTTCTTTGAATATATATCCTAAAACTCAAATCGTGCTAAAGTCCAGTTGAGCTTTAGTTTTGACACTTCCATATTGTATATTTTTTAATGTATGAGAAAGCCATAGAATCTATCGCTTTCGAATCAAACCGAAGTGGTTGTACAGTGAAAACCCACTTTTAGTCGTCAATCGACACTTGCTCCCGTAGGTTTCGGCGGTCCGGGGGGCGACCAGAACGACCAGACGGAATCGGCGGCCATCTTGAAGATAAAGGAGAGCATGCAGGAGGAAGCGAAGCGCTTCGAGAAAGATCCCGATCACCCGGACTATTTCATGCAGTGAACCGCGCTCGACGGCCGCCGCGCGCCGACTGACGCGATCGCCGCCCGCGCACTCCCTTTTATAATCCCCCCTCCACATGTATCCCTCCCTTCAAGTATTTTCGAGATCTCAAGGTCGGCGGCGATCTGACGGAGGGGAGCCTAGCGTCTTCAATGTTCGATCTATTTCAACGCCTGATCGAAAATCGGTTATGCGTTGGTTTTTTACGGAATTTTTATGTACAATCGATACATCATATGGTATTACAGCACTAGCTTATGAAAATTCGACATTGTACGTCGGTAAATACACATTTATTTGACTTACCAAATTTGTATACTTATATTTTGAGGAATTTAGTATACTACGCAATAATTAGTGAAAGACGTCATTTGTAATATGCGTGCACATCGGTATAAACGAATGAACACATCTCTAAAATCTTGTGACGTCACGCTTAAACCGTATAAGTGTGAGAGAGATATCGTATGTGTGCTGTCTTGCTCGCACATCTAATTTCAACGTCTGCCACGAGTTCAGTCGTTATTTTAACATTTTGACGGAATCGGTTGTAGTGAAAATTCCGTAGGCTAAGTGAATGAAAAAAAAAATATTTCTTTTTATAATTAGCTATGTTTATATGCACGATTTTATTATATATTTTTAGCTGTACGAATTTCGTTTCGAATAAACCATAGCCGCGTCACGGGTTCGGGGATCTTTTTTTCTTTTAGATTCCCCCGACTCGTGGCAAAGGTATTTGACTCATAGAGCCACCACCACTTGTGTAACTAAAACGGTGTGAATTTTAATAATAGACTACATTTGTTATTTATCTACGAAGCTCGTTTTTTGAATGTTATTATTTAATGATGTCATTGTTGTCTTTCATTGATATAATATATAAAATTGACGATTTTTTCCTGTACCCGGAACACCCACTCATTGACCCCGATTTCCATTGGGAAAGGGGAAAAGGTAAAAGAGAACAATTAATTGTACCCCGGAGCAAGTTTGTGCAATAAAAAAATTTCGTCTTTAGTCAGTGGTTCCCAAACTTTTTTGGTCCACCGTCACCATTTGAGAAAAAAATCTAACGCTCCACCTAAAATAACAATATCATCTGAAAGAGCGCTAGAGCCCAATTTTAATCACTGTTTTGAATGAACGTGGTTAGAGGTTCAACGCCACCTAGGGGGCGCTAGCGCCTACTTTGGGGACCACTGGCCTACACTAGCTCTTGACGGACAGTTATGTCGATCTTCCGTATATTTTAACTGTCGTAGTAGCACGACGAATCTTTTTTTTAAATATATACTAATAATATAATTTATAAACCGAAAACCATGAGCGAATCGATTGGAAGCAAAAAAAAATCGCTTTCACGTCGGATATCTTCCAGATATTTTTTTTTTCTTAAATTATTTAGCATACGTTTCGTTTTAAGCTCTTAATGTTCCTAGTTTTTTATTCTGCTTCTTTTTTTTAATTTCGCGATGGCGCCATTTTTTCTGTATCATTTGACAGTTGTCACATTTGCCGCCAAAATGACGGACCGAGTCGAATATACGCTACGAACTGTAATATATATTATATGCCGACATTGTAATGGAAATAATTATTAAATAATTACCAGCTGTTTTCCCCTGAATATGTAATTTTTTTTATTCTGGCATAGTATAGTTTATATAAAATATGATCATGACACGTCTTCCATACTTTCATTTTCAACCTATTTCTGAACGAACTATCAAAGGATATAATTTTTGTATACAGTTATGTTTCCAAAAGTACTCGTCATATA
>JAOCPS010619032.1:0-10964 GCA_025505425.1 Graphium colonna | reverse complement strand
AGATCGAAAGCCTACGGAGTTTCTTCAGCATCTGCCCTTCTTGGCTGGTCAAAGGGGGACGTTGATATTATCCATGAGGTATGGGTTCAGATTTTTTGCCCTATTATCAGTTGTTACCGGACTGCCGTAATATACGGTTGATATACAGCACTACGAAACTTCGTGCGACTGCCACAATAGCTCAGATAAAACAACCTAGGGTTTAAACTATTTTGATCTGTAATTCTCCATGGGACAAAGTTCTAAACGAATTTGCCGAAGTGACTAAGCCACCAGAAATTACCAGGACAATCAATCACTCAACTGTGCACTATATTACCACCACAGACGGGCCTCCAGTCTTATCGGCATAAGACTCGAATTTCTAAAGATGGTACTTGCCTACCTCCAGAACGAATATCAGCACTGCGAGATCTTTACCGAAAACGGTGAAAGCTTTCGCAGATTTTTAGGGATGGTAAACTTCTACCGTCGTTTTCTCTCAAATGCTGACAAACTTCAGGCCCCTCTTAACAAAGTCTTAGCCTCAATGCTGCTTAAAGGCCCCAAACAGGTACCGTGGACTCCTAAATGTGAACTTGCATGTCAGCGATGCAAAGATCATCTTGCTGACGCTACAACTCTGTGCCACCTGGTACCTTAAGCAAAGTTAGGTTTATTGAAAGACGCGTTGTCTAGCCATGTTGCTGCGTGCTTACAATAACATGTTAACGATCACTGCCAGACCCTAGCTTTCTTTAGAAAGAAGCTTACTGCTCGGCAGGCTATTTGACCTGTATACTATAGGGAGCTGCTAGCAGTATATGAAGCTGTCCAGCACTTAAGACAGACATCTGAAAGCTCAACAGGTAGCGATTTACACTGACCATAAACCATTGATCTATACATTTACTCAACGACGTGAAAAATTGCCTCCGGTACAATTCAATAAGTTGTAATTTCTATCGCACTTTGCAACTGACATTGTACACGTTCAAGGCAAAGATACTGTTGTGGCGGATGCGATGTCTCGTATCAAAGCTATCAGCATCGAGTAAAATTATGCAACATTTGCCCAAGAACAGGCTATGATCAGGAACTTGTGAAGTTAAAATCTGACTCTTCTCTAAAATTATAAACGGTCAGAATACCTGGCACAGACATCAATCTATTCTGTGACCAGTCCACAGGTAAACCGTGTCCATACATAACCCCATAGGTCCACTTCCACACAGCAATGGCTTTCAATATTGTCTTTTAGCCGTAGACCGGTTCACAAGGTGGCCGGAGGCCTGGCCTATGACGGATATAACGGCAGAAAAAGTTGCTGAAACGTCTTTCTGGGAATGAGTAGCCCGTTTTGGGGTACTTTACTTGGTTACAACTGACCAGGGCCGCGAGTTTAAAGCAGCGCTTTTCGGCGCCCTCATGAACCTTTGTTCTGCCAAACGCGTTCGTACAACGAGTTACCATTCCTGCACGAACGGCATGGTCGAACGGATGCACCGACAGCTTAAAGCTGCCTTTATGTGTCATCAAACAACCTGGCACAAAGTCTTACCAGTCGTACTTCTTGGCATACGCTCAGATCTTAAGGAGGATTTGCAGACATCTCCCGCCGAACTAGTGTACAAGGAACCCCTGTGCCTACCTGGTGAGTTTATTGTTGCTCCTCTACCAGCTGATTGCATCGAGTACACTAGCAGCCTGGTGGCCCAGGTTAGGCGACACATGAGTCGATTGCAGTAATCAATGGAAAGAGGATAATCCAATGCTCAAAAAAACGTCCTTTAACCTATGAACGCAATCAAAATTACGGTGAATCGGTGTATTAATCATCTATATCGAAATTGTAATCAAATTAAAGAAGATAGGATTAAACTAGTTTGTGTTAAATCAATCATCGTTGCTTAAAATTTTAATTAATTCCATACTGTTGTTTCATCAATCGCTTCACTGCGTCTGAACAATTAAAGTATTTATGTGATTTTTTTCAAAACGATTTGTAGCAGTTATTGAACATAAAATAAGATGAATATATTCTTAAAGGCAAAAGTTATTTAGGGAAAAAAGTTGGGATAGCGTAAAAAAATCTTTAAATTCCAAGTACTCCCGTAGGCATCAACTGCCTATGTCGGTTTAAACTCGCATTTTTAAATACATTAATAACGTCTTTTATAAAGATATTTTTTTGCTAAGCCCATTCAATATCAACCTTATCTTACCCGTAGTCCTATTAAATTTTTACGGCTTTTTTAATGATTGTCTGACTTCTGACTGAATAACGAGACGAATTTGTACTATACATTATTAAACATAATCAACAAACTATTTATTAATGATTTTAAATTTTAAATAGGTTAATTATTATAAAGTTTAAATAATATTTTTTTGATATTTAAAATATTCTTTTAATTTAATATTCTGTGAAAGTTCTCAAAGGTCGCGTTTTTAATATATGTTACTACAAAAATACTTATTCCCAATAAAAGTAAAATTGATAATAAACTCTTTCATTATTTTAATAGCATTATGAAATTAAAATTTAGTACTACAGGCTGACTCACTTTCTGTACTTAAGGACGTTATAGGTGGGGATCATATATGAACAATGAAAGTATAGTTAAAAGCAAATAATAATTAACTGCATCGTAAAAATAACCGAAAGCTAAATTATGAATGATGCAACTAAATATCATCCTACCTATCAGTCATGGTGCGTCATGGGTGAGTCGGCATGGTTGCCGGTAACTCACTAATCACTTTGTTAAAAAATAATAAATGCTTCAACAAAAACGCAAACAAAAATATATTGTGACAAATATTAAATCCGTCAAAAAATTTAATAAGTAATATTTTTAAATATCTACGTATAGAATAAGATTTTTAAAACATATAAAAGTTTTTCATTCATATGTATCTCATAAAATTATTAAAATGCTGTGAAAATTTCCAATTTCTATTTCATCGAAGACTAAGGCAAAAAATATAAATATTATTTTCACAAAAATTGCAGTCAGTCGCATTAAATTCCATCTTTCGTGGTATGTCTTTTTGAATTATATTGATTTAAAAAAGAAACTACTAACAGTTTGTGAAACAAAAAAAATCATGTTTTCTCCTGACTGAGTTTTGGCATGCCTGACCAATCTACTCAGAGATTAGCCATGTGTGCAGATGTTTTAGTGCATCAGGGTACGGGCGGACTCCCTGTCCCTTATTCTCACCGCTGTTTGATGTCAATCCGGCGTCTGAAGTTACGAAGTAGTATGAAAAAATGAAAACAGTCTGCCAGTCTAAATCCCGTCATAATCGGTGCAGCCGGTTTAGATTTTAGATGCCCAAATATCAAATTTCTTCAATTACATACTGCTCAACTTCAAACTGTAATTTTATATTTCTACCTTGAAATGTCCCCATGGTTCGACAAGCAACACCTTAACAGAAGAGATGTTTTATCGATGATAAGGCTTCAATCCGGACACATTCCATCTAATAAATTTAAGTTCTTGATAGGCATATCTGATTCGCTTAATTGCCCTGAGTGTGACACTATGGAGGACACACAGCATGTACTTATGGAATGTGTCCGTAATGAAGCTCATCGACAGCAGATAGCTCATGTATTTTCTTTTGATATAGGCAGCTGTAACAGCATTCTGGCTTCTCCGGTATCTGAAGAGGCCGGGATGTTATGTACACTATATAATAAGCTCAATTTGTAATTGTTATTATGATTCTTAGCCCTTATGGGGATGACATAGTCACTGTGTGATCAAACCCCTGTATAATAAATAAAGATTAAAAAAAAACTTTGAAATACCCCCTTAGAATGTGTAAATGAAATAGAATTTCAAGTAAGTTATGTATGAATTATTTCAATAGTTACTATTTAAAAATCATCAGTCATCAGTCATCAGTCAGATTCATTGACCTTTCCTAGTGTCACAAGTGTTCTTAGCAGATAAATTTGTATTTAATCTTGAATAAAATGTTATGCACAGACCCATGCACTTACGTTTTTGGAATGAAGTTATATCTACGACAGATTTACATCGCATGCAAATTGAAGCCATTTTGTTACTCTCGCACTCGTTTATTGAATCGGAAAACTATTTCTGAATGAGAGTTTTACATTTGTGTTATATTATTTACACATAATATGTATTTATTCACCTAAAAACAAAGAAATGTTTATAAATAGTCGACCTTTAGTATAAAATGCTAGTTTTCAAACGCACACTATTTACGCTTTAAGTTTACTCTGACGCACTGATCAGTTAGTTTTAAAAAGGGAAATTTACTTATGATAGTAATGGTACTATTACTTAAAAAGTAAGATATTATATAGATTTTAAATATTATAAATGAGTATATTTCTTTTAGTTTTATATTTTAGTTTATTATAAAAAACCTGTTTTTTTTTAAATAAAATTAAATGCCATAGCTGATCGAATCGTTATAGATAACAAAAATATCGAAGTTATTCATGATTTTGTATTTTAAAACTTTTCTACATTATCAACGCCACTTCAATAATCTCAAAGTTCTTAAAAGTATTATTTATTGACCACATACATTCCGAAGAAAAACGTTAAACACTTAAAAAAGGTAAACATATATTACAAACGATATTAAACGAGAGCACTCAGTATTTGATTGTCATCATATTTATGTTATAAAATTTAGTGCATGTTTTCGACCATACTTTCTTGGCTCGGCTTGCACGCTCACCAAACCCCCGGCTCCCGCTTCGCCTCAGGCCACGCCAGTTACCCTGTATAATAAATTAAATATTTTTTTTTATTTTTCATAGTACATATAATTCACCTGTACAATATTGCAGATATGAGAAATATAAGAGCTTACTTCGAATTTTACGTTCTATTTAAGTTCAGCGATTGGGATATTGTAAAGAAAGACATTTATTTTCTCTGTAAGACATTTATTTTCTGTGTACAATTTCCATGTCGACTAATGTAAAAAAAATAAAGGCTGTACGTAAAATTAAAAGAAATTTGGATAGTAAACTATTCAAAACAAATAACTGTCTAGCTTATTTATACTTGCTACGAAATTTTTAATTCTACACTGAATATTCTTATTAGTTTGTTTCGCCAAAGTTGTTTCCTACATGATCGATCTTCTCTATTCTTCAGAAGCGTTTCTATTCTTCCTATTTGTCACCCCGTGATGGAGTTTTACGCTAAAAATATAATTACAATAAAAAAAATATCTTAAATAGCCTGTAGTACCCCTTTAAACTTTTAAACTTTTAACATTTTTATATGTAAAGCAAGATAAACGTGCAAATGGTTCACCTGATGGTAAGTGACCTCATGGTTACAAGTAAGACTACCCTTAACCACGAACGTTTAATTTTTTGGTAAAATTTTAAAAGGACTCAAGTATTTGTAATTAAATAATTAATTCTAGAATTTTAACGTTTTAAAGCAAATGGGAATAATTTAAATTAAGATCCTGAATTTGCATCGCAGATCCAACTGTAAATAAACCTTTATTCAAAACTAATCTCGTATTAATGACTGTGGAGATAAACTTCACTTAAATTAGATTTGAATAAATGATAATTGTTTTGCAAAATCTACTGGTCATTTCCAATTTCTATGAAGAAAAAACGCTCTTTAATACTTTTATGTGTAGCTTTGTAACTTACACCAAAACCTTCATTTCAAAATAAATTTCATTTTTAGTTTTATTTAGAACAAATATATTTAAAAAGCAATTGACCTGATCTAACTACAATTAATTCCAAAAAAACAATATCTATAAAATTCACATAATCATACTCCGCGTGGCATGGTGCAAGAATGCTAGCTCCGATCTCTCGCTGAGTGGATATACATAACCTTTGTGCAATAAAAGAACTAACAATTTAAAAAAAGTTATTGCTCCTTGGACCCCACGGCCACAACTTTTCTGTAGCGTATTAGCGACACATGCTTACTTCTGCTGCCTGAAACGCTTCGACAGCGCTAGGAAATTAGCCGAGATAGAATAAATAAACTTAAGATTAAGTTTTAAAAAATATTTTTTTTAATAACCGCCTCGGCTTTAAGCGTAACTTCAAAATTATGATGGATGTATTATAATCACATAAAATAAACTTATTCCTACAAAATTAAGTAAATACAGGCACTTTAGAGGATAGAAAAATTTTATTTGGTCAAACACTAACAAAGCTATCAAATTAAAGAACTTCTATAGATTATAGATTTTTTGAATAGTAAATGAATCTTGTTTACTTGTAAAACAATAATTTTCAATTAAAGTTAGAAGATTTTTTTTAATTCTACAGCAATAAACAAACCACACTAAGTTGACTAACGTCTCAATGAAGTTACTTTTGATGATACAGTACAATAATATACAACACAACTTTCGTACACAAACAGCTGGAACGAAAATGGATTGAAGAATGTCGGTAAACTTCGGCACACTCAAACTTTGAGGCGCAAGTGAGGCATCATCACGAACAGACATGGGTAAACAATAATCCACTTTACTGTCACTGCAAATTTATTTACTTAAAATGTGCACTTATTATACACAATTTACCGACTTCGATGTTAATATTTTTAGTACACGACATATGGATGATAGCAAAATAGATACGAACATGCTAATTTCGGCAAAAAACAAGGCAACTTTTTTATTTTAAAAATACCAATAAAAGAAGATCAATATAAATTGGTATATGGTTATAAATTGTTCAATTGTTTTGTTCAATAGGTAAGCCTATTTATTAAACAAAACAATTGAACAATTTATTGATATCAAGATCACAAGTTACATTTGATTTTCCGTTGGCACCACACTAGGCAAGCCTGGCAAGCCTTGGATTGCTGACTTCGATTACTTTAGCTTTTTACATGCATGGTCAGTCGATCATTTATTTCTTTTATTTTTTTAAGTAGTTAAAAAAAAGAAACCATTAAGAGTAAAAAAATAAAAAAAAAAATATGATAATCATGGTATTACCTATGTTCTAACCTTTTATAAAAATTATTTCAAATTTATTCATAATGCAGAAGAAGATCAAGTATGTAATAAAAAACATCTATCGGAAATATTGCTGTAGAAACGGACTTTTTTATGTGAAGGAAGAGAAATGATTAGACGGTTTACCTGGTCTTAAGCGTCACCCATAGGCACACGGCATTCGAAGAGAAGCGGGTGCGTTGTCAACCTGGGATATTGGATAGAATAGGTTAGGATGGAGTCGCGATTAGGAATTTGAAGGGGAAACGAGTGGGAAAAGAAAAAGATAGGAATGGCCATCCCGGCAACCGCAAAATCATGCATACTTTATTTTATGCTGACTTTGTAAAGGGCTGTGGTACTTCCCCGGGCGATCGTGGTTGTAGAAGTGTTGCAAAAGCTGTGGAAAGATGTTATGCACTACCACCTCGAATTTTGAACAAAACGTAAAGAGCTGTTGCCTGTGGTTTTACTAACAATGTCAAGAGATTGAGACTGATCGGCAAAAAACGTTATTTGTACGATACCTATACGTAAAAAACAGATATTCGTTTTCCTCAACTTCTTAGTGGCATATCAATATAAAACATAACTTTAAAAGCTATAGATTAAACATAACAAACATTTCTACATTCTAAAGTTGCTAAAGCAAGAGGTTCGAATTAATATGAAAAAATATTAATTCAAAGTTTTTTTCTGTGTAGTCCTATTCATGGGTCGGTGAGCAGAGTTAAATATTTTAATCTCCCTTTGATTTTCTACGTTCTTAACACAACACGCGGAAAACCATCATGTTTCTTAGAAATATTTTATTGTATTGTCTTGAAAATATATTTCTAAATTATATTAACGATTTGTATCCGAAGATTAAAAAATTTATTATTACACTAAATGTTGCCATTGATGATTTCACTTTTATATTTAGAATTATCCTAAATTACTTCAAATATTATAAGCTATCTGCTAGTCTAAGTCCCGTCATAATCGGTGCAGCCGTTTCAGATATGAGATGACCCAAATATAAAATTTCATCTATTAGATCAAAGCTCAACTCAAACTGAAACTACATTGAAATATCCACTTAGAATGTATAAATGAAATGGAATTTTAAGAAAGTTATATATGAATTATTTCAATATTTAATATTTAAAAACCATCAGTCTTCACTAGGCTCACCATAAAATCTTGTTGAATTTTTTAACCACACTAACAATTTTTATTTCTAAATATCTTTTGATTCATAGACCTTTCCTGGTGTTATAAGTATTCTTAATAGAAAAATCAAAGGTCAAACCGAATTTGTATTTATTCTTGAATATAATGTTATGCACAGACCCATGCAAATACGCGAATGCCGTTGAATGAAGTTCAATTTGAAGTCATTTTGTTACGCTCGCACTCGTTTATTGAATCGGAAAACTATTTCTGAATGAGAGTTTTACATTTGTGTTTTATTATTTATACATAATTTTCACCTATTATGTATAAATAATAAAACACAAATTTATTCACCTAAAAAATCAAACAAATGTTTATAAATAGTTGACCTTTAGTATAAAATGCTACTTTACAAACGCAGACTATTTAGGCTTTTAGTTCACTGTGACGCATTGATCAGTTAGTTTAAAAAAGAGAAACTGACTTATGATAATAATGGTATTATTACTTAAAAAGTAAGATATTTTATAGATTTTATATATGCTAAATGAATAAGCACCTTTTATATTTCAGTTTATTATAAAAAACATGTTTTTTTATTATATAGTTTTCGACCAAACTTTCTTGGCTCGGCTTGCACGCTCGCCGAGCTCCCGGCTTCCGCTTTACCTCCGGCTACGCCAGTATATTAAATAAAATATTTTTTTTTTATTTTTCATAGTTCATATAATTTACCTGTACAATATGGCATAAACGAGAAATAGAAGAGCTTACTTCAAATTTTAACTTCTATTTAAGTTCAGCGAGTGAACGAATGAAAGACTAAGTTTTTTGTATAAGGCTATTTTCATGCTGACTTATGTAAAAAAATAAAGACTGTACGTAAAACTAAAAGAAATGTAGATAGTAAACTATTCAAAGCAAATAACTGTCTAGCTTATTTATACTTGCTACGAAAAATTCAATTTCGGAACTACACTGAAAATTCTTATTAGTTTGTTTCGCCAAAGTTGTATTCTACATGATCGTTTTATTCTTCGGTAGCGTTTCTATTCTTCCTGTTTATTACCCCTGAATATAATTTTACTATATAAATGTAATTACAATAAAAAAAATTATCTTAAATAGCCTGTAGTTTTTTTTAATAAAATTTTAATTAACCTTTAATTTTTTTTTACTTCTAACATTTTTACAGATTGCAGATTCCCCTGATGGTAAGTGACCCCGTCGCCCATAGACACAAGCACATCGTCATGACATGACATTTTTGATATAACAGTTAAGGTGGTTCCTTTCTATTTCTTAACATAACAACGTATTATTATTGGATGGATGGCGTCCTTAAACTTTGTTTTAATAATAAATCTGTAAAAGTGTGTGGGGAGTTTAATATACATATATATATATATATTACAAGTAACACAACAAAGCAATCGACTTTGAAACATATTTATATCATATATATTAATAAATATTCTCTGTGAGTCAACTCGAGTTACCAACTTGTACTCCGCAGGTATTGATAATGTATTCTGTCACAATGAAAATCGATGAAGCAATCTGAGCTAGGATGAGGCTTATGGAAATTTTCGCCAAATACGATGGGCTTAAATTTTCAATAAGTAAAGAAATAGCTACAAAGGGACAAAAATAATATGTAGGCCATCATTATTAACAGAATTAATTAATTTAAGGATAAAGTAGTACGGCATATAATTCCAAAAAAACTTTAGCAACAGATAATCCAAATGATTATTTTAGCAATATTTTAAATTATATTTTGGATTCTTATAACGATTTATTTTTAAGACTCGAACTATTATTACAAATTAATACAAAATTAAAAATTATTATGTTTTTCTTGGCGTAGCTCTTAACCTCATTGTGCGTTTTAACAGTAAAGAAAGTCAGTAAATAGTTACAAATGATGTTAGTTCTTTTGGATAATCTTTGGAAATGAGTGGACCGCAAGGATATATTTTGGGCCCATTCTTATTCTTAGTTAACATTAATTACATCTCTATTTACACCAAAGGAAATTTCTGTACTGTTTGCCGATGATACTTAACTTATTTTTAAATTAGATCGTAATATGATAAGTTATGACAAATGGTGCTCTATCGCATATATTGCGTTGGTTTTATTTATAACAATTAAGTGTTAAATGCAAAGAAAACCAAATCTTTCTTACTCACACTTTTAAACGTAAAAAGGCAAGACTTCAATCTAAAAGTTAAATAATGAAATAATTAATGTGTTTAATTCCAAGGTCCTTTTAAGGGTTGACTCTAGACTCGGGTCTTCCCATATATCTCATATAATGCCCATATTTCATACCTCGCAAGTAGACTCAGCTCAGCATAATAAGCAGCATAAAAAAGAAAAAGAGCTATTCGAGCATTATATAACATCGGTACTGAGGATACCTCGCGGGAAATTTTTAAAGAAATTAATATAGTCACAGTTGTTTCTTAATAAATTTATTGTAATATTTTATTTAAGTTAAAACCAGAAGTAAGGACAAACTCATATCTTCCAGTTTTCGCTTACAAAAGACAAGCAGGTCATTTGTGGGGAAAGTGTATGTATATGTAATAAAATTCCACGATCTATATAAGACTTTCTCTTAGACAAATTTAAGAGCAAATTCAGAAAGACACTTGTACGTAAAGCGTACTATACTATTAAAGAATCTTGACGATTCGCGTGTATGGAAATAATACTGTTGGTTTTTAAACAAGCAGAAACAAACCATTATATACTACACTTTGTAAAAAATGTTATTATTAATATATATTGAAAAGAGCAACTGCTGAGTTTCTTGC